>SJYA01001562.1:721294-764126 GCA_006410615.1 Neotragus moschatus | reverse complement strand
GAGGGATGGGATGGGGAGGGAGGTGGGAGGGGGGTTCAGGATGGGGAACACATGTACACCCATGGCTGATTCATGTTGACATTTGGCAAAAACCACTACAATATTATAAAGAAATTAGCCTCTAATTAAAATAAGCAAATTAATTTTAAAAAATAAAAGTAAAAAAAATTAAAAAACCAAAAATGTGGCTGTGCAGTTTTGGGTTTTTGTGCCATATCCCCCATTAAGAGTAGTTTCAACACCATTGTTGTCAACCTTCCTGGGGCTTAAGGATAGAAATCCTGTAGGTAGGTGGTTTTCTTATCTTTTCGAGTTGCTGGTCATTTTCAGCCAAGCTTAACACATTTCTGCCTTTTCCTTTTCTTCCCCCTCACACTCTGTCTAGTCCAGTTTCCGAAAAGATAAACTTGTCATTGAAGCGAGCAGAGAGAACACTTAGCATTTTCCTCACACGCACATGCTTTCAAAGTACTTTTCCATTTCTCTCCAGCGTTCAGTCTCTAGAGAGAAAGTGGTGTCCAGGAGTGTGGTATTAAGAGAGGAGAACACGAATATTTCTGGAATTGCCGATGCCTTAGGGGAACTCAGAAAATATTCGCTGAGAGAGAGGAGAAATAGGGTTGGGGAAAGAAATTAGGGACTCACCTCACGTCACAAAACTGGTTTGCGGGGTCTGAAGAGCCTTCGGTCTCTTGATTTCTAGAATTTTAAAGGCACTTGAAATTCTTTTTTTACCCCCCCAAAATGGATTCTTTCCTGGCTTATTTCTTATTAATGCAGTGGGATTTTTCCCTTGATTTTTTTTTTAAATTTGATTTCTTTTATTGGGATGTAATTGCTTTACAATGCTGTGTTAGTTTCTTCTGTACAGTGAAGTGAATGAGCTATGTGTATACATATACCCCCTCCCTCTTGGACCTTGCTCCCCTATACCCTCCCATCCCACCCCTGTAGGTCATCACAGAACACTGAACTGATGAGCTTCCTTTGCCTTATAGCAGGTTCCTACTAGTCATCTATTTTACACACAGTAGTGTGTGTGTATATATATATATATATATGTGGTATATATATTCAAACCTAATCTCCCGATTCACCCCATGTCTGCACCCCTATTCTCAACATTTGCATCTCTGTTCCTGCCTTGTAAGTTGACAAGAGAGTCACAGAGCAGCGGAAGTGTCAGGTACAATGATGGAGGAAGAAGACGCCTGGAAAGTCATCACATGCTGTCTATTAGGCCAGAGAAGGAGAGACAAAGTGTGTCTTCCAGGAGGGATGAGAAAAGGTGAGACCTTCCTGGATTTCAGAAATTCAGTGCCATTTCTAATGGTTATCGAATGTCTATGATCAAAGTATATGGCTTTAGGGGCTGAAGGAGTTACAAACATGAGTAAGATGTTCTTTATTTCAAGGAGCTTGGCATGACACAAATTACAAATGTTGAGAAAGAGCGACCTAGAAACCCTCATGGCCAAATTTTCAGCTTACAGATTCATGTCTGTGACGATTTCTCTTGAGCTCTAGTGTTGGGGAGGGGAGAAGATGGGCCCTCATTTTCCGTGCACACTAAAATAAAACATAACACACACACACAAAACCATCTAGTGATGATATTGGTAATGTTAAAGCACATACAGGGACTTCCCTGGTGGTCCAGTGGTTAAGATTCCACCTTGCAATGTGGGGGACAGGGTTTTGATCCCTGGTCGGGGATCTANCACTAAAATAAAACATAACACACACACACAAAACCATCTAGTGATGATAATGGTAATGTTAAAGCACATACAGGGACTTCCCTGGTGGTCCAGTGGTTAAGATTCCACCTTGCAATGTGGGGGACAGGGTTTTGATCCCTGGTCGGGGATCTAAGATTCCATACTCCAAGGAGCAACTAAGCTCACGTGTCATGACTAAAGAGTCCATGCTCTGCAATGAAAGATCCCATATGCAGCCAGATTGATAAATAAATATTGTAAAAAAATAAATAAAACACATACAAGCAAATCTTAACGTTCTCTTCTACGTATTCTCAGGTTCTTTCGGTGTTGATAATGAAGCGGAAACACAGACTTGATTTTTCCTGGATAGCAGTGTCTTCAGTATATGTTTGCCGGGAGCCAGTGTGAGGAATCCCACCTGTGACAAGGTCATGCGGCAGAGATTTGATGGGCAAGGTCAAGTCAGATCTCAGGTTTTCCCCCTGGCATTTCCTGAGCATGTACNTCTTTTTCAGGCTCTTTTCCCATGTAGGTTATTACAGAATATTAAGCTCCCTGTTCTATACTGTAGGTTCTCATTGATTATTTCATATATAGCAGTGTATGTGTGCATGTTAATCCCAAACTCCTAATTTATCCCTCCCTGGCAGGTTTCCCCTTGGATAATCATAAGTTTGTTTTTGAAGTCTGTTTCCGTTTTGTAAATAAGTTCATTTGTATCATTTTTTAGATTCCATATACAAGTGATATCATATGCTTTTGTCTTTCTCTGTGTGACTTATTTCACTTAGTGTGGTCCTCTCTTTGTCCATTCACGCTGCTGCACATGGTATTATAAAACTCTTATTCACTGGCCTCCATCACCTCTGGCCCAGATTCCCACAGCAGTCTCCTAAATCATCTCCCTGACTTGCTTCATGGCCATGCTATTTCATTCTTCCAACACAGCCATCTGTTCCAGCTGCAAGGCTCACCAGGTTCCTCCTTCCCTTTTCCGCTGTCCTCTAAACTTCTCAGCATGCTGTAAAAGGCTGTTCTGGATCACTGTTCCTTGCCCCTTTTCTTGCCCAGTTCCCATGCATCCTCCAGCCCTCAGACATCAGCTTCTCCAAGAAGCCTTCACCAACCTCCCTGAACTGGTTGGTGAGTCTCTTCTGCCCTCCCGCGGCACTCTTCTTGCCTTTGTGGTGACAGAACACACAGAAATCACTTGTTCACGAGACCATCCCCGGCACCAAGCACAGTATCCGGAACCTAGCAGGAGCTCAAAGATGCTTGTGAGCAAATGAATGAGTGAGGGAATGCGTGGATGAAGGCATGTGCGAGGAAAACATCCTGAATGCAGAAGTGGAAAGTAAGGCAAAGTAAAAGATAAATGTAACATTTCACACCTGATGGAGGAGGAAGGGTGATGGAGTGATGGACAGAGAGACTGACTTCCGGAAAAGCAGAAGCATTTGGCTCTGGTGAAGGAAAATGGTGCTTTCAATTTGGGCAGGCTGACTGGGAGATGATGGCTGGACAGAGCCCAGGAGACACAGGTTTGGGACTTAAAGATCTCTTTAAAATCATCTATGGAAGATATCTTCAATACAGAATTTAGAGAGAAGAGCAGAGGTCAGAAGCTGCTTCACGAAAGGAAGTTTTATCAATTATCCAGATAATTCAGGTCTAAGTGAGGTTTCTTTTCTGACTTTTCTGAACAACTGTCTCCATTGCTTCTGATTTTGAAGATCTGCTGTTTAGCTTTTGTATTTTGTCTTCCTAACAACTCTTACTGTTCTTTTCAAGCATATTCTGCAAACTCCAGATGTTAATTACCTCATTACACCACCCGGCCATTGTAATTTCTGTCACCTGTTTTTATGCAATATGATGCTTATTTTTCAGTTGGATTTCCACTGTTCCCCGCCCCCCCCAAATATAATTTCTTTGATCAACAGATTGGTTGCTATTGATCCAGGCAAGTTTGACAAGAATTATTTCTACTCACTCTTCTTTTCGCCTCCTCTATGTTCACTGTGTTGATTTTCCATAAGAAATTCTGTGTCTTGAATTTCCTTCTCCTCCAGTTCAAGTGAACATTTGTGAGTCCTTAAACATACCACATAATATGGGCACATCCTTATGCCTGTCTGTCAATTACAAAAGCCCTGTTAGTGAATGAAAGTGCGATGCAATGGAATATCATCAGGGATATATTTTACCCCTGGAAGCTAAAACCAATCAACAATCTCCTTACTGAAATAAAGGTTTTACTTAGTGAAACCACAATTAGTTTTCAGGGTTGAAATATAATTACAAGAGAACTTCATGAATCTGACACGTTCTTCCCTGCCAAGGGCATACTCTTTGGGCTTTTGAAAGAACGGGTATATAGTAGTCCTTATTCTAAATACATTCAATACACTAAATTTCTGATTCTTATAGAATTGCTACAACATGTCCTTGATGAATCTGTAGAGCTGAAAATAGACCTGCTTTTGAAATGTGAGACTGCATCCCAGTTATGTGCACTGCCCTGGTCAAATCTGGAAGTCTCTCAGTGTAGCAAAAACTCTCTTTGTTCTAGGGAATCGTTCTTAATCTTCTGAGGGATCACAGACTATTTTGATAATTCAGATGTCTTTTCCCAGAAAAATATGCACACTCACACTCAAATATTTTGTATGTTGTTTTAGAGGGTTCACAGACTTTACAAAAACCAGCCATTGATCCTCTAAATGTCCCTAGGCTCCAAGTCAATAACCCCTAGACTAAAGATCAATTGTTGCGGGGTGATAGATTTCAGTAACCTCAGAATGCAGAGAAAACAGTTGTAAAGAAAATGTGGACTACAGGAGCTACAACTTCCAGCGGGAGGTGCATGGCTTGGGTGCAGTCATGCCCAGCATGGCCCTGAGCGGGCTGCCATCTTTCCTTCTGCAAGATATCAAGATTCCTACTCATTCTATTATGAGGTTTTATTTTATGGCAGCAGAGCTCTGATTCTGTGATGGAAGTCAGCACAAAATAGCTCCTTTTTGAAAATAAAAGTTAGCTTTTCAGCTATTTCAGCTAAAACAAATCCACTTTTTAGCAAGAGGTCGGAGAGAGGAGGGGGAGGCTCTTTTTGCTGCTCCTTCCTACAAAACCCTCCCCTCTCACTCTCTCTAATACCTTACACATCCTTGACTTCTGCTCTCCTTTATTAGGTCTCATTTCATTTTTTTGGTGCCTGAAAATCCTATGTCAGTTCCAATCTTCTAAATGTCTGTTGTTGACTTGTCTCATTCCATATTGCTTTGCGCATATCTGATTTCTGAGCTGTACCCTAGCCCCTTGAATCTTAAGAGGTAGCTTGGTGCTGTGGATCATTGGTATCACCGACTCCTATGTTCCTTTTTAACTTAAGGCAACATAATCTTCCTCCTTTATAATTTTTTAAAACAAACTTAAGTGACCTTTTTGAAAAGCATGTTACAAGCATGACCTGAAGGATAAGCCAACTTAGTAACCACTAATTACAAACCGCACCATTTTGCATGTCTCACCATCATCCCTATAACCACATTTCCTGAGATTTTATATGTATAGGGAAATTCACTAATTACTTGCACAATCTGAGATTTTTTTTCCTCTCTTCCCAAAGGAAAATCCTTGAAAAAACCGTCGTGTTACAGGTACAGTTTTCAAGCCAACATTCATCACCACATTACTTGCTAACCATTGCTTCTCAGCCTCTATACTTTGTTCAAGTTGCTCTCTGATCCTCTTCTCAGCAATTCCTTTCAGGGTTTTTAAGATCCTAACTCTACAAATATTTCTGAAACCTTTATTCTTCTATCCTTGACATCAGGACCTTGTCACCCTCCCATTTGTACCTGGGCCTCCAACAATACTGAGTTACTTGTCTTTCCCCAATGTTCATACTCCAGGAACTTTGCTAATGTGGCTGGGTTTGGCTGGCAGGCCCTTTCCCCCTCGTACACCCTGATGATTCCAGTCATCAAGTGTCCCTCAGCTCCCCTGTCAGGCCTTCCTGACGACCTTCCTCACTCCAGTGCAGACCCACATGGATTCCCCTCCTCTGGCTTCCATGGCTCCTGTGTCTAGAGCTTATGGGACTGTATTATAGCTGTTGGTCCACTCGTCCACACCCACACTCTCCAATAGAGGGCAAGGCCCTTCGGATCAGGGACTGGGTATTGTTCTCCACCTACAGTGTGACAAACAAGCTCCTGTTTGGGGTAGGTTCACACTCCCAAGCCCCTGCTTTGGGGTATGTTCACTCCTCTAATTCCAACCACGTGACTGACATGGGAGCTGCCATCTTCTTACACATCCTACCTAGCTGGCCAAGCGAATGCTCTAAGTGGTCTCTGACACAGCGGGACAGTCACCTCCAATGGTTAAGCTTACGCTGTGTGCCTGATGGGTGCTTGCAGCTATGTCTCCAGTCTGGTGAAGAGAGGCCATTCCGGGCAGAGGAAGCTGGCAGGTAAAGAGAGAACAGGAGGAATCCTGGAGGCAGCTGAATTGCTGGTTGTGGTCATCCCTGGGACTGCCCTTCTCTTGCTTTGCTTATGGGAGCCAATGAAGCTTTTCTCCAACGTGTATGCAACTTGGGTTTCTGTTATTTGCAACCAAAGAGCCCTCTCAAGTAACACTGACTGCCTTCTTCATGTCTGACTCCAGCTGCTAACTCCAGGCCTGGCATTCACCAGAGGCTCTGTAAACAAAGCCTGAAATTGTGCTTCTTGTAATGTGGAATCAGGGACTGAGGTGAGAGTGTGAACGTGTGTCATACTATGATAGGTACATGAGGCCACACCTTAAAGCTCCACAGTAAAGCAGTGACTCCATGCACATTCTGAGCATCTATTTGGGTCTGAGTTTCCTCTGTATTTGATTAACCATCCTGCACAAGTGTTGGCTGACTTGATTATTTCTTGTCTAACCAAAAATAATGAGCACTTCCTGAAAGATGAAATGAGGGAGACTGTAAAAGGCATACATACCCCATATGGCTGCCCAATCGGCTTTTATCTGCATGGTGCACAGACCACTGCATGTAGGATAGAAGACAGCTGAGACAGACACTGTTTACCAGCTGTGTGTGTCTGGAAAAGCAATTCAACTTCTCTGGGTCCTGCTCACTTCACAGGACCACTGAGAGGATGATACGAGAAGACACATAGTGGCACTTGGCTGCTGTTAAATCCTTTCTGGGGAATTACACTGGGTCTTTCTCTAAACACAGAGTCCGCTGCAGGGCTGACAGGGCTGCTTTGATAAACCCAGGGCCACAGGCAGGGCCACTGCTTCAAGAGCTGGCCCAACACACCTGAGCTGAGGTGAGCCCTCCCACGTTCAACACCCGATTTTTTTTTTCTTTCCTCTCCTGGCTTGATCAAGCAAAGCTTCTGGCCACTTCCCACCCTGCCACTGCTCAGAAGGCCTCTCAGCTCAGCCTCTGGCCATGAAAACGGATCCTGAGTTTCCTGCTTACCTGCACCATCCCTGAGAACACATGCCCAGGTAACTGCCCTAGCTAACGAACTAGGTGAGCCTTTGTGAACCCTGATGGACTGTTCTGGCTTGTGTGCTTCTGTAGAGCATAGCCAGCCTAGTCCGAGCCCGGATGATGACAACTGGCCGCACCATGTGGGTCGGCAAGGGCGAGCTGCCTGGGGACTCAGTCCAGCTCTGACTTCTCCCTTACTAGCTGACCTTTGCACAAGTAGTTTCCACCCGCCTCCCAGTCTGCTTGGATGGAAAGGAACAACTCTGACATCTATTCCTGATCTCCCCTCCAATGGGAGGCAGTGGTAGAAAGACGGAGACTTTGGAGACCTAGGTTCAAACCCAGCCCTTCCTTCCATCACTGAGGAACTAGCCAATTGAACACAACTGTGCTAGTCATTAGGCTGCGGCTGCTAAGTCGCTTTAGTCGTGTCTGACTCTGTGNTCCAGCTTCTTCTGCAAGGGGTTCAGCCCACAGCTGGGGACTCCATCTACTAGAGATGGTCAGCTGTCCTGGTCGGCAGCACCCAAAGAACCCCACTGTATGAGCCCAGCAAAGGGAACCTCGCTGTGCCAGGAGGGAGATAAATATTTACCACGGGAGTCCCTTAAACAGTCATATGCTTGGCAACTGAAAAGGGAAATAAATTAAAACATACAAATAAAAAGCTGCTGACTCTAGGGTTCCTGATAGTGCTCTGATTATAATCAAGAGGGTGCAGGAAAGAAAGGTTGAGAAGGATCAGGCAGACACGAAGACAATTTTGGCCTTGCAGGTTTCCTTCTCCCAGAGGAGGGCTGTCCCTCCAGGCTGTTCTCTGGGTTGCTGGAGGCACAAGGTTCCTGACAGAATTGGTAAGGGAAAGCTGAACTCTTCCAGGCACACAGCAGCCAGTGGTTAAATGACCCCTGGCTCATCTCACCAGAGCGGTGACAGCTCCTATTGTCATCCAGCTACCTCTCCAAGGCTCTCACCATTTTCCTCAGTTTTCCACTGGAAACACTGAGTTTTCACATCCTGAGAAACAGTGTGTGCACTGATTAAGAGCAGAGGTCAGCAAACTATGGCCGCAGACTGAAGCCAGGCTGTATCAGGCTCATTATCTGCTTTTTGTGTAGTCTATGATTTCAAAATGGCTTTTGCTTTTATAAAGAGTTGTCAAAGAAAGAAGAAGATGTGACAGTGACCACATATTCCCTGCAAAGATTATATATTTACCATCTGCCCTTTGGAGAAATGGGCTTCCCTTGTGGCTCAGCTGGCAAAGAATCCATCTGCAATGCAGGAGACCTGGGTTTGATCCCTGGGTTGGGAAGATCCCCTGGAGAAGGGAAAGGCTACCCACTCCAGTATTCTGGCCTGGAGAATTCCATGGACTGTATAGTCCATGGAGTCATAAAGAGTTGGACACGACTGAGTGACTTTCACTTCACTTTACAGAAAGTTTTCCAATCCCTGGTTAAAAGCAAAGACTACGGACTCATGACAGATATAATGAGGTTCAAACCCCAGGCCTTCCACAAACTAACTCAGTGAATGAATTGATGGCATTTATATCATTTTTGTGCATCTCAGTTGTAAAACTAGGCTTGGTATCTATCTCACAGAAAATGAAGACAGTAGCTTAGCACAGTGTTCATTGCATAAATGCTCTATAAAGAGTAGTCAGCACTACCATTGGGAAGGATGGAAAAGTACATTTGAAATATGGCAGGAAAATGACCTAGATTTTCTTCCAGAATTACGCCAATTGCAAATATTTTGGTTTGGATAAGCATCAGATACTCCTCCTCACAACTGCTTCAGGAATTAGAATTCCAAGAATTCAAAGGTGTTCCATGGAGACAGGGATTCTGGGCCCACGAGAGGTTGGACAAAGGCTCTGATGATGAATACCTAAAACCAGGACTAGCTGCTCACCCAAACCACTACCATACAGCCCTGTGCTATACCATACAGCATTATCAGGCCCGTTGTGCACAAGACCTACTAAAACCAACATCATCCAAACTGTGTTTTAGCAGAAAAGCAGCAAAGAACATGTACTGAGAAATCAGACAACCTTTAATAGTACAAAACTATTTTGGCCTACCTTTTCGCCTCAGCTTTTATAAAAGATTGAACAGATAAATGAGTTCAAAAGCCCCCAAGGAGACCCTGACACTGCATTTATTCATCCTTTGGAACGCATAACTGAGCTGCTGAGCCAAAGTGGTGCTGAGAAGGTCATGCTGATGATGTCAAGGTTAAACCTGGATCAGCCATTCGGCTTTGTGTGGTCAAAAATTCAGATGGTGTTCCCAGCCAGTCATCCTGTGAATATCCACACGGGTCACAGAAAGGAGCTGGGCAGGGGTGGGGACAGAGCTCAGCACATGCACGTCCACCCAGGGATGACAGCACACAGATGACTTCAGGTTTTCTAGACTCGTGGCTGATTTTCCGAACAGTCTTTATTCACTTTTTTTAAAAGGGGGTGTTAGAATGTTTGAGATGTATTTTTGCAAGAAAAGTCCCAAGCAGTTTTAAACTGTGACTGGACAGCCAAGAGCCCCACAAAGCCAAGAATGGAAATGGGGAAACTGTTCAGTGTGGAATCTGATGGGAGCAAAATGAGTGTAAACCCACATAGAGTCTTCTCTGTGCTCACTGATATTGTTTAAGAACCTAAAAAGTCAACATGATTCCATCATGAGAAACTAAAGACTTGTTTCGAAAAGAGGATTATACTGTGTACACATTTTTATTTATAAGGGTAGAAAGATGGCCAGAGGGGTTCTTATGAAAAAATTCCTGATTAGATGCTTGGAGACTGTTCTAGCCATGTTTCCATCTCTGGTACTATGAGCTTTGACATATCATCAGGCTTTTCTATGTCTCAAAAATCTTTACCTGATAACAGTCACAAAGCTTCCTTACATGGTTTTGTGAAACTCAGAGGAGTTATGCAGGAGATTCCTCTTTGAAAAATTAAAAAGTCTATACAAATTCAAGATGTTATATTTACAATCAGTGATAAAGTGAATAAAAGATCCAAAAGACAGAGGTAGATTCATTTATTCAACAAGTACATATTAACTACTAACTAAGTACTGGGCACTAATAAACACTGAGGATGTAGAATAAATACAAGGGACAGGGTCTCTGTGCTGGTGGACTGAGCATTCTAGAGGAGCAGGCAGATATAAAAGAATAACCACATAATTATAGTTTTAGTAAGTGCTTTGAAGGAAAAATATAGAGTGAAACAAAAGCATATAATAGGAGATGGAAACCTAAGACTCACGGTGGGGGCAGGAATGGCCATCCTCAAGAAATTATATTTTGGTTGAAACCTGAGGATGAATAGGAGCAAGGAGATAGTGGAGCATTTTGAAGGTAGAAGGAATATGATATGAGAAGCCCCCAGTGGGAGAACTCCATGGAAAGTGAGAAGACCAATAAAAGGGTAGTGTATGAAGGAGGAAAGGGACTAGAGAAGAAACTAGAGAAGCAGGCAGAGTCCCTGTCATATACAGCTTTGAACATGATATTATAGATCACAAACATCCTGAGAGTAATGGAAAGTAAGAGTAACTGGAAAAGACCCTGATGCTGGGAAAGATTGAAGGCAGGAGGATAGGGGGACGACAGAGGATGAGATGGCTGGATGGCATCACTGACTCGATAGACATGAGTCTGAGCAAGCTCTGGGAGTTGGTGATGGACAGGGAAGCCTGGAGTGCTGCAGTCCACGGGGTCACAGAGTTGGACACGACTGAGCGAGTGAACTGAACTGAATGGAAAGCTACCAAGGGGCAGGGTTAGGGTTAGGGTTAGGGCAGGAAGAGATGTGACCCAATTTGTATTCTAAAAAAGATTCGTGTTGAACTCGTATCTCTAGTCATGACAGAGTAACTGGTACTAGACATGACCTCCCACTGAAAACAATCATAAAACATAAAACTGGGAAAGTATTTGAAGAAACTGTCTTCAGGTATTGAATAACAAACAGGACTGAACTGTGACCTTTAAGAGAAGTGAAACACATGAATCAAAAGTCATAAACATTTCACAACTGTCCAGCTTTCCTTCCTGGAGGTACTTTTCTTTTTCTTTTCGTGGAGCCAAAGATGGAGCTGAAACAGAGTAGTAGTTGGGCTAAGTTGATAAAAGTCGAGATTAGAGTTCTGGATTGCAGAGGTGGCTGAAATTTTCATAGTAGAAACTCTGAGAAGAGGAAGCTATAGAGGGGGAGAGCCCAGAAGTCTGCATGTAGGTTCCCTGTAGGTCTTTAGTTGAGGGTTGGACTGCACAAGTGCAAGCAAGATTCCACAAGGCCCAGAAGGGATCTGCTTATGCAGGCCTGAGAGCTGAATGATGAAAACAGAGATCAGGCCATGATAGGAAATACTACAGTTCCAGCCCAATCAGAGTAATGAGACCTCACTAAGCATCTCAGGCATTGAAGTTAAGCTTCATAGAAGTAAGGACCATACCATAGAGCAAGGAGAACTGTTTAAAACTAAAAACAGGCCCATCCTTACAAAGAATAGGACCAAGCCTGACAGAAACAAAAGTTATAGTACTGTAATTCATTTCTAAACAAAATTCAATACACTTTAAAGGAAGATGACATTATTGAAACCTTTTAAAATATTCATCTCAATGCCTAGCAGGCAATAAATGATTACTAGACACATGAAGAAACATGAAAATGTAACCAATAGACAAGAGAAAAAAGAAATCACTCAATAGAGAATAACTCTAACATAACTCAGACGTTGAAATTAGCTGACAAAGACTTTAAAACAAATATGTTTAAGAACTTAAAGGAAAATACATCGTAATGAATGAGCAAACAAAAAACCTTAACGGAGAAATGGAAACTATAAAAAAGAACCTAATAGAAATTTTAGATCTGGGTGGCCTTAATATCAGATTGGAAATAGGATAAGAAAAGATAAATGAACTTTAAGACAGATAAGATAAATTTTTCAATCTGAAGAACAGAGGAAAAAACAGAAATACAGAGAAAAAAAAGAAAGAAAGAAAGAACCTCATTGACCTGCGGGGCAATATCAAGCAGTATAATCTATGTGTGATCGGAGTGCCAGGAAGAGAGGAGACAGAACAGAAAAGAAGAAACATAAAATAATGGTTTAAAATGTCCCAGTCAGTTCAGTTCAGTCACTCAGTCGTGTCCGACTCTTTGGGACCCCATGGACAGCAGCACGCCAGACTTCCTTGTCCATCACCAACTCCTAGAGCTCGCTCAAACTCATGTCCATTGAGTCAATGATGCCATCCAACCATCTCATCCTCTGTCGTCCCCTTCTCCTGCTACCTTCAATCTTTCCCAGCATCAGGGTCTTTTCCAATGAATCAGTTCTTCGTATCAGGTGGCCAAAGTATTGGAGTTTCAGCTTCAGCATCAGTCCTTCCAATGAATATTCAGGGATGATTTCCTTTAGGATTGACTGGTTTGATCTCCTTGCAGTTCAAGGGAAAAATTAACTTACATAGCCTAGCAGCTCAGTAAACACCAAGTGGGATAAATATAGAAAACAACATTTAGGCACATCATATTCAAAGTGTGGATGACCATAGATAAAGAGAAAAATCTTAAAAGCAGCCAAAGGAAAATAACATATTATATGTATTATATACAAGGAAACAGCAAATAATGGATAACTTCTTTTCCTAAACAACAGAGGTCAGAAGACAACGGAACCCATGAAAAAGGGGGAAACAACTGTCAAACTAGATTTCTATGTCCCAGTAAAACTATATTTCAAAAGTGAAGACAAAATAAATACATTTCAAGAGAAATGAAAACAGAGAATATGTTTCCAGCAGTCCTGCACTAGAAATGTTAATGGAAGTTTCAGATCAAAAGAAATAATATCAAATGGAAATAGGTCTACAATGAAGTCACAACCAGGGAAGTCCCCATAAATGATTTTTTAAAAGAGCTAATTCATCAGGGAGCTACAGCTATCATAAACGAATATGCATCTAATAACAGAATTTAAAAATACAGGAAATAAAACCGACAGTACTAAGAGAAACTGTCAAATCCACAATCAGTTGTAGATTTTTAACTCTTTTTTCTTATTCACAAAACAGACAAAATTCAGTAAGGATATAGATGATCTAAACAACATTATCAATCACTTCATTCTACACCCAATAACTATAGATTATACTTTCCTTTCAAATGAAAATAAAATGTTCACCAAGATAAACCATCTACTAAGTCAAAAACCAATTCTCAATACATTTCAAAAGGCAGAAATTTTACACAGTATGTACTCTGACCCCAAAGAATTAAATTAGAACACAACAATAATAAGACACATGTAAAAGCCTCTAGACAGTTGAAAATTGGATTTTCCTGATGGCTCAGATGGTAAAGAATCTGCCTGCAATGCAGGAGACATGGGTTCTATCTTTGGGTTGGGAAGATCCCCTGGAGAAAGGAATGGCTACCACTCCAGNAATTAAATTAGAACACAACAATAATAAGACACATGTAAAAGCCTCTAGACAGTTGAAAATTGGATTTTCCTGATGGCTCAGATGGTAAAGAATCTGCCTGCAATGCAGGAGACATGGGTTCTATCTTTGGGTTGGGAAGATCCCCTGGAGAAAGGAATGGCTACCACTCCAGTATTCCTGCCTGGAGAATTCCACGGACAGAAGAACCTGAAGAGCTACAGTCCACAGGGCTGCAAAGAGTCGACAAGATTGAGCAACTAACACTTTCACTTTCTGTTGGAAATTATAGCATATTTACAAATAACCGAGGGGTCAAACAAGAAATCCTAAGGAAAATTAGAATATTTTAAATTTAATGACAATAAAAACAATATCAAAATTGTAAGACATGGCTAAAGCAGGGCCTACAGGGGAACATAAGTTTAAATGCACATATTAGAAAAGGAAAAAGTTTCTAAATCAATAATGTTAGCTTCCATCTCAAGAAGCTAGGAAAAAATGAACAAATTAAAACCCAAAGTAGAAGAAAGAAAATAAAGAATGGAAAACAGTCTAATGAAAAATAGACAAACAAGAGGAAAAATAAATAAAACCAAAAGGTAGTTCTTTGAAAAGGTTAATAAAATTGATAAGGTTCTAGCAAGCATTCTTGAAAAAACCTGAAAGGACATCAGTACAGATCTTATGGACATTCAGATAATATTATGGCCAATTTTATGCTAATAAATTTAACAATATAGATGACATGGACAAATTTCTTGAAAAATATAGTTCACCAAACCTGTCACAAGATAATACAGAAAATATAAGTATATATTGTAGAGAAATTGCATTCTTTATTAAAACTTTCTAACTGGAAACTATTAGTCCAAATGGCTTCACTGGTATATTCTACTGATCATCTATGGAAGAAATAATTCAAATGCCACACAAATTCTTTAAGAAAAATGAAGAAAGAGAGTTCTTCTCAAGTCAAATAACCTTGATACCCTAAACCCTTGCAAAAACCTTATGAGAAAAAAATTGCAGAATAATTCCCATCATGAAAGTAGACACATACACAAAAATTAGTAGTAGTTTGAATCTGGACCTAGTACAACTTATGTCAGTATTATAAGATTGGTTTACATTTGAAAATTGATCAATGTAAAAACCATATTAACAGCTTTAAAAGCAAAACCATGTGATTACCTACAGAGACACAGGAAAAAAATCTGACAAAATTTAAAACCCACTCATGGTCTAAAAAAAAAATTAACAGGGAACAGAAATAGAAGGAAATTCTTTGATTTAATAAATAGCATCAATGAAAAATTTATAGACATAATATTGAAGAAGATTGGGAACAAGAATGTCCATTCTTTCCATTCAACACTATACTAACCAGCGCAACAAACAAGAAAAAATAAATTAAAAGCATAGAGTAAAACTATGGAGAACATAATTGTTTATATTAAAAACCCTAAGAAAAACATAAAGCAACAATCAACCGTTAACAGGTAATTTAGCAATATCATAGGACACAAGCTAATATACAAAACTCAACTGTATTTCTGTACACCAGCAGCAAACAACTGGTACATGAACCAAAAACAAAACAAAACACTTTGAGATACATTCAAGGAGATATATAGAAGACATCTACACTGAAAGCTATAACACATTCCTGAGAAAAATTAAAGATCTAGACAAATAGAAAGATATAGCATGTTCATGGATTAGAAGCCTCAGTAGTATATGGATTTCAATTCTCCCCAAGTTTGACCTATGCATTCAACACTACATTTCTAGTTATAATCACAGCTGGTCTATAATTAATAAGCTGATTCTAAAGTGTATACTGCTAAGTCGCTTCAGTCGTGTCTGACTCTATGCGACCCCATAGACGGCAGCCCACCAGGCTCCCCTGTCCCTGGGATTCTCCAGGCAAGAACACTGGAGTGGGTTGCCATTTCCTTCTCCAATGCATGAAAGTGAAAAGTGAAAGTGAAATTGCTTCAGTCGTGTCCGACTCTTAGCGACCCCATGGACTGCAGGCCACCAAGCTCCTCTGTCCATGGGATTTTCCAGGCAAGAGTACTGGAGTGGGGTGCCATTGCCTTCTCCACTAAAATGTATATGGAGATGCAACGGAACTAGAATCATATTTGAACAAGAAGAATAAAATTGGGGAATTCACACTAGTTACTAAAATGCCACAGAAATTAAGCTAGTATGGTATTGGCAATGTAACAGAATAGTGAGTTTTAGTTTCCATGGAAGATAAATTGTTAGATAAAAAATTATGCCTACAAAATTTTAAAGAAAATCATTAATAGATTACTTAAGTTCAAGATGGAGAAGGCAATGGTACCCCACTCCAGTACTCTTGCCTGGAAAATCCCATGGACAGAGGAGCCTGGTAGGCCACAGTCCATGGGGTCGCTAAGAGTCAGACATGACTGAGCGACTTCACTTTCTCTTTTCACCTTCATGCATTGGAGAAGGAAATAGCAACCCACTCCAATGTTCTTGCCTGGAGAATCCCAGGGACGGGGGAGCCTGGTGGGCTGCAGTCTGTGGGGTCACACAGAGTCGGACACGACTGAAGTGACTTAGCAGCAGCAAGTTCAAGAAGAAAGTCTCTAATACAGGGCATTTGAACAACTGGTACTCTGTGCAATAAGTGCAACTCTAAATACTACAAAGAAGGCACACCGATTAGAGATATCGATTATGAATATGATAATGATCTTCACTGTTCCTATTCTCGATGCATGTGCATCTTATTTTACATTTGACTAAAATTTTATTTTGTAACTCCGTTGTGCTAATGCTCTCACATGCATTTTAATTTTATTTTATGAAATAAATATCCTTTAAAGATGGACTATATTCAAGATCTGTAAATTGAACTTGAGTTTTATTGTAGCGGGAATCCTAGTATTTAGAGATGTCTTTAGAAAATGAAGAATCATCCTTCTCATATGAATAATCATACCATATATTGTTGATTTGGAAAGTTCACACTCTGTTAACTCTGTTTTTATCATTTTATGATTACGAGGTTGCTGCTGATCATGATGAGAATAGTGATTACCTGTGTAGGAAGGAGGCTAATGTACTGAGAAGAGTACCAGGATGCGATTGTGATATCACTAGAGAAGACTGGTAATTTCATAACGAGGGAAGAGCTGAGAATTGGGATCCATGTTCCACGTGATTTGATTCTTTGTGTCTTTTTTTATGCCTTTGCTATAGGAAGTAAATACACCAGGTGTATTTAAGGTGTCTAGCTCTCCACCAGGCTATGAGAACTTGGGGGTACAGATGCTTATACAGCTTGATTTTGCATCTTCCATGCTCAACACAGGACCTGACCTGTGGGAATGCAGAATAAAGAAGTCCCCCAGTGGCACAGAAAGAATTTTCAGAGACACTGAGATTTCAGCTGGTTCACAAAGGATGAGAGAGAACTCTCCTATATCATTCCTGGCAAAAAGGCCAGACTGAACAGAGGTGACAATTTCAGGATCCCACAGGTAGGTTAGTTTGGAGGAGGAAGAGTTACAAATAAACAGAAGTTGAGACTTGAAAGGGAGATTAGAACCAATAGTTCTGATATCAGTAGAATATGATTTAATGTGATTGGCTTATATCTCTTCCTATAGAAAACCAAATAACTATACCTTCATAAATAAGAAAGGAGAGCATTTGCGAGCAATTTCCAGCTCAATTCCCAGAGTAAATGTGGTTTAGAAATAGGAAACAAGATAACTCTACTCAGTCACAGTGAAGCCAGATTCCTTGTACATCAACCATGGCTGATAAATTTTATCAGAATCCATGAATAGGACAGCACATGAACACTTGAATTGTAATAAACGTTGCCAGTGGCCACTGAGCACTTGTAGACATGCATCTATACATCAGATCTTATCAGCAAGGGCACCCAAGGCATTTTCAGTCTCAGTGTGGGGAGATGTTTGGCTTTCCCTGTGCTTTGGAACATTTCCAGAAGTCAGTCTCTTGATCTGTAGAGATACTGCAGCAGATTAATTCATACCAATGCTGTTCAGTGGTGTCCTAACATAATCACAGCAGTCCAAAAGGCCACAGCGCAACCTTTCAACAAAAGGGATGAAATATGGGGAAATCTGCAAACAGTCCAGGAGTCTTCATTTCTGCACATTTACTTAACCCAGAAATGACTCCAGCAGGAGTTCCTGGCCACCTTTTCAAATTTGGGACTGGGATTGAAAAGGATTAGAAAAATAAAATAAAATAAAAGGATTAGAGAGCTGAGGCAGTATACCAGACAAACTCTGCCATCCAGGTAATTACCCTCATCCTTCCTGTTTTCCTTTCCAAAGACCTCTTTTTGTCATTGAGGTCCGGTTTTAAAATTCCTTCATCTCTTGCCTCTGAAAGACATTTGGCATGAGAGGATGTGTTTGCCCTTAGACTTTCTTCTCTTGGATGTGGTTACAATGACTTCCTAAAGGGTTGCTCTCTACCTCCTTGTGTCCACTGCTACTTAGGCTCTCTAATGACAAGAGCTTGGCCTGTCTGGTTCATTGTCATATCTCCAGTAGCTGGTAGATCCTGGGACATAATAGAAGCTTCAACAATTCACTGAGGAAATGGAAGAGTAGCCTGTGTTATTACTGAGAGTCTCTTGCAAGTTCTCTCCAGCCACGGAATGAAACCAGTGAAGGCAGGCTTCTCTGTGTCTGCAACTGAAGGCTGTGGATTAGGGAAAAGGGCTCAGAGCCTCCTTTTCTCTTCTCATCCTTACAAATCTCTGTCCCGACAAGTTGTCTTCCCTTGCTGCCTTGTCTTCTCCGAGACTCAGGTATTCCCCTAGGCAGATTGCTAAATTCCTCCCAGAGAAGAATGTCCCCTTGGTGAATCAGAGTCTTGTCCACATGGTGTGTGGCGGGAGGATCCACCCTGAATTAGAACAGCTGCCACTCATGGTGTTGGAGTCTGGGTATTGAAGAAGCTGCCATTCTTAGATAGTTTTAGAATGCAAAACTATCAGCTTCCTAGTGTATTCAGAAGAAAATCTAAACTACTTCCTTACTATGGCCTGGGGAGTCGGCGGGGAGGGGGCTGTCTAGCTCCGTACTGTAACCGTGGTCCTGCCATACTGGCCTGCCCTGACTTGCATTTCTTCTCCAGGCTCTTCCCCACTTCAGGGCCTTTGCCTTTGATGCTTCCTAAGCCTGATTGCTTTTCCCTCAATATGTGCCAGTTTAACTTCTACATCTTAAATGATGCTTTCAAGGGATTTTCTCAAAATAAAGTATATCCATTATTTTCATCTTAGCACCTTTTTATTTTCTTTATAACCCTCTCACAAGTTGTAATTATGTATTTATTACTTAAACCAGTCTTTCCCAGTGGGCTGATAATTTCACAAGGGAAAAGGGTTTTGTTTTTAATTACCACCACACTCTCATCACTTCATGGCAAATAGATGGGGTAACAGTGGAAACAGTGGCTGACTTTATTTTTGGGGGCTCCAAAATCACTGCAGATGGTGATTGCNCACCATCTCCCTGGATCATCCCCACCCATCAGTCCCAAGCATCCTGCATCCTGCATCCTGCATCGAACCTAGACCGGCGATTTGTTTCACTTATGGTATCATACATGTTACAATGCCACTCTCCCAAATCATCCCACCCTCTCCCTCTCCCACAGAGTCCAAAAGGCTCATCTGTATGCTGAAGATGATAATAACCTTGTAGGGATACTATGAAGATTAAATGAAATAATACCTAGGATGTCTCCTGGCAAATAATTAGTGTTGCCTGAATAAGTGGTCCCTAACCTTTTTGGCACCAGGGACCAGTTTCATGGAAGACAATGTATCCACCCCAGATTGTGGGTGGAGGGGATGGTTTCAGGATGATTCAAGCACATTATATTTAATGTGCACTTTATTCTTATTACATCAGCTCCACCTCAGATCATCAGGCATTAGATCCTGGAGGTTTGGGACCTCCGGCCTAAATGCTAGCTCCTTGTGGTAGAGACCAAAACAGATCTGGGCTCCCCTTCCACAGCGTAGAGTTAAGCTGTCACTGCGACCCAGCTGACCAGTCAGGGGTACATTTCTCAGTCCCCTGTGCATCTAAGTTGGGTCACATGACTGAGTGCACACACCAGAGAAGTGCAAGTGATGTGTGCTGCCCCTGGACCAAGGTGGTTCAGTAACAGGCACACCATGTACCATCCTCTGTTTTTTCCTTTTAATAGTTTTACGGGTTTATTTATGGCTATGCTGGTTCTTCATTGCTGCATGGGCTTTTCTCTAGTTGCAGCGAGCAGAGGGCTCCCCTAGTTGCTGCATGCAGGCTTGGTGCAGTGGCTTCTCTTATTGTGAAGCAAGGGCTCTAGGGCGCATGGGCCTCAGTAGCTGTGGCATATGGGCTCTGCAGTTGCAGTTCCTGGGCTCTAGAGCACAGGCTCAATAGTTGTGGTGCGTGGGAGTAGCTGCTCCTTGGCACGTGGGGCCTTCCCAGACCAGGGATCGAACCCCTGTCTCCTGCATCAGCAGGCAGATTCTTCACCACTGAGCCACCAGGGAAGCCTTGCCCTCCTCTGTGGATCGGAGTTTGCCAGAGCAATGCTGCAGCCCTCAAATGGTGGAGCTGTGAGATGCAAGCAGCCTGCAACCCCAAGTAATGGCTTGGAGAAGAACTGCCTGCCCAGGACATCAGACTTCGCATGTGTAAGAAGTAAACTTTTTCTGTGGAAGCCAATGACATCTGGGGGTTGTTACGAGAGCTTGCATGAATCACCCGGACTAATACGCTTTTGCTATTATTACTCAAGTAGGACATATATTGAGAAAATAAAAGAGAAAATTGGAGTGTTTAACTGGTATCACTTTTAGCTACAGCTTCTGGGTTTGAAGGTGGGAAAGGTTAGCTATTCGTGGCATCCCTATTTAAACTAATTCTCACACTCAAAAGCCTAGGTTCTCCTGCTATTAAAAAGCAGAGGGCACAGAGGCAGAGCCCAGGATAGTTCTGTCCTCCCTGGCGGCTGACATAGCTTTCCTGATGAATGATAAGAGGATTCTAAACGATTTCAGCCCTGGCCTGACGCTCCTATTAAATCCCCTGCAAGAATGGTGAAAGAATTAGAAATGCTGGAGGAAGGGTGGTGGTGCCAGTGTTGAGACAGCCCAGGCCTGGTCTTCCCTTTGCTTTTAACTTGCTGCGTAACCTTGGTCAAGTCACACAATGTCCTGAGCCTTAGTTTCCTCATCTATAAAATGAAGGACTGAAAGAGCTCAAAGGATCCTCTCAGCTCTAATGATTTATTTTTGTTTGTTTGTTTCTCACAAGTTCTTCCACTCAACAGATATTTATCGAGCACTGTGCTGGGTGCTGGGAGGGGGCAAAGGTCTTTACGATATGGTCTCTGGCCTCAAGGGGATCAGTCTAGAGGGGATTTGCCTGGCCTGGACTCAGGTATGTTGGAGGCAGACAATGCAGTGTTCTCTTCCTACATGGCCGATTATAGGCCTCATATACCTCAATGTATAATATAGGACAAAGCAGAAAAGGACTCCTTTACAAGGCAAATATCCTAAGAAAGGTGTTCATTCTGGAACAGTTCAGAGTATGCAACATGGTAACAACTCAGAAATGTCTTTTTCCCCCAGCAACTCAAAGCACTGCATTTTAAACCCAGAAGGAGCCTATTATTTCATATGCCCTCATTTTACAAGTGAAACAAAGGTCCAGAGAGATCAGATAGCTCATCCAAGGTCACTTACCTGAAGATGAGGTCAGGTTCGGGCCCTCTATGCCAGTCATCTTGAGTCATGGCCTTGGAAAAGAAGGGAAATTTAAAAAAGCATCCCATTCTATGCCCCAAAGAGGGGCCAGGTCAGTGTTTTCCACTGCATCGCCACCTACATTTCTTGCTTAGAAACTTCTGGAGTTTTTTAGAGGATGCTTTTGAAGTAACTGGAGCCTCTTCATGACACCCCTGCAGATTCTGATGAGTGTTGCTCTAAGCAGGTTTAAATCTATAGCTCTAACATGCAATTAAAAGATGCTTGCTCCTCAGGGAAAAAAAGCTATGACAAACCTAGACCACATATTAAAAAGCAGAGGCATTACTTTGCCGACAAAGGTTCATATAGTCAAAGCTATGGTTTTTCTAGTAGTCACATATGGATATAAGAGTTGGACAATCAAGAAGGTTAAGCACTGAAGAACTGATACTTTCAAATTGTGCTGGAGAAGACTCTTGAGAGTCCCTTAAACTGCAAGGAGATCAAACCAGTCAGTCCTAAAGGAAATCAGTCCTGAATATTCATTGGAAGGACTGATGCTGAAGTTGAAACTTCAATACTTTGGCCACCTACTTTGAAGAACTGACTCCTTGGAAAAGACCCTGATGCTGGGAAAGATTGAGGGCAGGAGGAGAAGGGGACAACAGAGGATGAGATGGTTGGATGGCATCACCAACTCAATGGACATAAGTTTGAGCAAACTTGGGAAGATAGTGAGGGAAAAAAATCTGAGATAAAAGTGCCAGGGTAGCCTGGCTTGCTGCAGTCCATAGGGTCACAAAGAGTCAGAAATAACTGAGCAACTAACAGCAACAGCAACAACAACATGCAGTTACTGAGACACTTCTAGACTAGTTGCTTCCTTAAGCCTTTCAGCCTCAGTTTCCACATATCATACCTGTTTTAATTATGTTTAAAACTCCATAACTCCAAAACTAGTCATGCAGCCAAAAAGCAATAGATTGTGGATTGTGGGGAACAGTTTACTAGCCAACCTTCTGTTTGAATGGATTCAACCTTCTGTGGGAAACAAAAGCCCCTTCCTCTGTTGCCATGGGAACAGCTCAGCGCTGCTACGGATGCTCTGCAGGAGGCTGCCTTGGAGCAGAACTGGGGAGAGGGCTTTCTTTCCAATAAGGCAGGAAGGCTGTTTGTGGAAAAGCAATCCTGTCAGTCCTTCTGATTCCTGCGGGGGCTGGGAGTGATTTCCCAGCCTCCAACCCTTTTTTCATAGGACTGCACAGCTGACAAGAAAAGAGACCATGGCCCAAGGTTCGTTCCAAATTATGCTGGAGGAGGGTTCTCTGTTTAAAGACTCAGGCTCAATGCGAAGCAGAGGTTTACTTGTCTCCACTGGCACAGCTGAATCCCTACCCTGTGATGACAGGAGAACTGGGCACCCCATTGTCTAAAGAAGCCAGAGATAGCCATGAAGAGAGCCACAGCAGAGATCTGGCAGGGGCAGGTGTGTGAATGGAGAACATGAGTAGCCACATGTCACCTCTAAGTGACCTTGGAAACCCTTATGGCCCCACTCCCACCCCACATATTCCCGAAAAGCCTGACAGTGATTATCGTCTTCTGACCCATTTTGTCTTTTACTCTGTGACACAGAAGACTCATTTCTCAGCCTACTCCCAGCTGCTTCTGACTCAGACACACCTCGGGGGCCACATTCCCCGCTCATCCCTTAGGAACACTTTCAGCTTTACTAGGCCAAGGACAGTGAGGACGACTCTGATGGCACAGTGGTTAAAAGCATGCATCCCAACATCTGTGACCTCGGTCAAGATACCACACCTCGGGCTCAGTTTCCTCATCTGTAAAATGGATAGTAATACTATCTGCCTTATAGGATTACTGGGAATATTATATGACACAGTGCATGAATAGCATTTAGCCAAGGGTCTGGATCATATTGTGTATATAACGGATGAAGACTTAACCAAAAACATAGTTGAGATTAAATGACTTTTACAGTTTTCTCAATTATAAGAGTGTGTGATTTTTACCCCCACCTCTTAAAAAAAATGTATTATGACTATTCTCTGGTGTTAGAATTATTTTAACCATTTTTAATGTCAGAGCCACTTTCTCCTTTTCTTATTCTCCTTTATGAATAACTGTTTATGTTAAACACAAAAAAACAAAGAAGAGATACAATAAACTGTGAATCATGTGTTTGGTGGCAGGAAACCATGTAGAGTGATTTTTTTCTCTTATAATAAAAATAAAATAGAATATTTTACAAAGTGGTATTATTCAACATTCTATGTGATTTCTATTCTCTTTTTGATATCCTTTTAATGGGTCTTAAACAATGCTTAATTTAATTGCCTTTTCCACAAAGAGTATTTTCAAGTCTCCATCTTCAGGCCTGGCTTCCCTCCCAGACTCTGGTCCCCCTGGACCAGCATACATCTAGGTGGATGAGCCAGAAGAATCCATCATCAATCAGTTGCTCAGGGCTTATCACTGTTTACAAAGCCCTGCCATACTTGTCTTATTTAATCTGCAAAACAACCCTGTGATGAACAGCATCAGCCCCATTTTCCAGAAGAAACAACTGACAGACATTAAAAGGCTTGCCTATTTCATGTCCACTTCACGCAGATAAACGATAGAACGAGGACTCTGAATTCAGGACGCTGGTGCCACTTCAGAGCCGGCTTCTCCAAGGGGAACCGCGTTTGCACACCCCAACCTGATCATCCCTCCACTGAATCCAGTGACTCTTCCAGCCTCTCTTTTCAGTGATGGCATCATCCTCTTCTCCCTCACCCAGGGCCCAGACCTGATAGGCTTCTGACTTCTCTCACTCTCTTCTCCACCACTTTCCTCTATCCAGTATGAAGTCCTGTCAACTCTCTTCTTTCAATGTCTCTTCCATCACCCCTTTCTTCTGTTTTCACAATGACCCCCTCATGTTCAGGTCCTTGTTGCCTCCTATATATCCTGATGACTCAACTATGCAATTGCCTTCCAATTTGACTCACTAACTCCAACCTCTTTGTCCTTCAAGGTAACCAGGTTAAACTGATTTATAGTCTCTCACGCAAAAACCTCAACAGCTTTTGACTTCCTACTAAGAAAGTTCAAGATCGCTGCCGGACATGCAAAACCTTTCTCTGTCTCCTGAACCTTTAATCCTTGCTTCTTATTACTCCCCTGCTTGGTCACTCAGCTCTAGCCATATGTGTATGCCCTGTTCAAGAGTGGTAAATGTGTCTCTTCCCAGGTGTCAAGAGATCAAAAGGTGATATCTGCTTAGATCCTGGCTGAAAGACTCATGAGACCATATTTGGGTCAGAGATAAAGGTAACAAAATCAATTAGCTGTATCTGCCATTGCAAAATGATGGGGAAGGGGTGGAAGAAGGTGGCCTTTCATCATCACTTGTCTTTTCCACCGGTGTAAAGCTCATCTAGGCCATGATCTGGCCTTTCCTCCCCAATCTAATTTCCCTACAGTCATTTAACAGTACCTTGCACTTCATACATACTCAGTAAATATTTTTATATTGATCCATAAATTTTTCTAAACTCATTTTGAGCTACAATACAGCAGAGGCCCACAGTGCAGTACAGTGACTCTCAACTCTGGGGAACTTAAAAAAAAATACTGATGTCTGGGTCTCATCCCCATGGGTTCTGATTTAATTATTCTGGGAAGGATATAGCACTAGCAGGTTTTTAAAGCTCTTTAAGGTCAAGAACCATTGGTTTAAGAGAAGGGCAGTGGATCTCATAAGTCCTGGATTTACTGAGTAGCTGTGTGATCATGAACAAATCACTTACTTCACAGGGGCTCCATTTTACCTGATAAAAAATAGTGTTTTACTGCATTAGATCTGAGGTGCATTCAAGTTCTAACAATTTTCTCTGCCATTTCCTGAAGAGTTCTCTACCAGCAGAGTCTGGCTTTTACATTGGGGGATCTAAAGGCCTTCATCAGATGAGCCTGGAATCAGAAGAAATGAAAACTGATGATGGTAAGGGTAACTTGGGGGGTCATTAAACCCCACTCATTCTTAGATATGCACAACTGGCACTTCCTTACATGTAAAATGTGCTTTAAGAAAAGGTCCTGGGACTTCCGTGGTGGTAAGTGGACACAATTCAGGGAACACAAGTTCAACCCTTGATCTTGGGAGAACCCACACACCACAGAGCAGCTAAGCCCGCACCACATCTACTGAGGCCCATGGGCCCTAGAGCCCACATGCCACAGCCCACATGCCACAGCAGAGCCTGTGCCCTGCAACAAGAGAAGCCACGGCAATGAGAAGCCCACACATGGCAATGAAGAGAAGCCTCCGCTGCTCCAACTAGAGAAAGCCTGAAGACCCAGCACAACGAAAAGCATACATAAATACACACATTAAAAAACTGTTTTTAAAAAGCTCCTAAACTTCTATTGCAAACAGATTGTTGCCTCTAAGCCAATTATGTAGAAAATTTGGAGCTGCCTAAAATCAGACTTGAATGGAATCCTTACCATTGTTTAGAATTATGCAAGGGACTGTATGAAGAATACAAAGAAACACAAAATCTTGTTCTGGGGAACTCAGACTATAACTGAGGAAACAAACTTCACTCACACACACATATACACAAACACACACACACACTCTAGAACTAAATACAGGACCCTGCCAGTAAGTGTGCAGCTAGTACCCAGGGAAGGGAAGGATCTATAGTCTCATCAGTTCCAGCTAGGTCTTTTCGACCTTAAAGCGTTGCTATCATTCTGACCCTACTATCAACTTTATTCATGCCGGGACCAATTCCTGGTCACTGGGGAGGGCTCCCAGGATGTCTCCTAAACTGTTGAGCACAGCAGGGAGCAGCGAGAAACACCTTCCACCCATCCCATCATCTGCCTTCTATTCCCCAAGAAATGGCTCCCAAAGTCACGCCCAAGTAATTTACATGTGACTTAGACTAGAAAGACGCAGAAAGGATGGAGATGGGGAGAGAAAGCAAAGTAAATGTTCTGTTCCTCGGAGAGAGTCTGATTGAAGCTTACACCAGGTCCATCCACAGAAGGTGGTGAATGGGCCCTTGGTAAATGTCAGACATCTGAGCAAAGTGTGCTAAGCAGGCAGCCTTTCTGAACCTATTCAGGCATCATAGCACTTTACCAGGTATTGCAGACCAGAGTTCTTTGACCATCTCTAAGGGGTTAACTCTCAATTCTAATGGTTTCTCTCCTTGTGAGTGTGGACAGTGGTAGTTGAAGGCTTCCGAGAGTGATGGCAATGGGTTCAGATGAGTCCCGCCTTCCTGCGACCACACCAAAAAGTGTCTTCCCTGTGCTGGACTTTTTTTGCTCCATTTCGTCTCATAACGGCCTTCCTCTGATAGCAACCAATTTGCTACAGTCTCTCCAAACTTGACTTCATAGAATGTGAATCACCCAATCTAAACCCTGATTTTACAGATGAAGAAATAAATCCCTTCGAGAGAAGGGACTTGCCTGTGGTCATCCACGAGGTGATGTGAATATTGTGATATTCTGATGGTCCAGAGGGTACATGAAAAGAAAGGACACCACAGAGTTAGCTTTTGGCCTCTTTTCATTCTAAATTCTTCTTTTCAGTGACCTCATCTACCCCCATGTCTTCAATCTCACCTCCATTATCATGACTTAATGCTCTGAAGCTATCCTGAATGCCAGATCCATGTTTCTATTGGTCTAAATCATTCTTCCATGGATGTCCCATTACTGTCTCAAAAGCAGCATGTCCCAAATGGGACTCAACATTGACCTCCAAACACCTCACAAAATTATTCCCCACTTTTAGATTTTCCATCATATTTAAAGACAAGTCTATCCATTCTATCTTGCTAGTAGGCCTTACAAATAGCTGTGAAAAGAAGAGAAGCGAAAAGCAAAGGAGAAAAGGAAAGATACCCATTTGAATGCAGAGTTCTAAAGTATAGCAAGGACAGATAAGAAAGCCTTTCTCAGTGATCTGTGCAAAGAAATAGAGGAAAACAACAGAATGGGAAAGACTAGAGATCTCTTCAAGAAAATTAGAGATACCAAGGGAGCATTTCATACAAAGATGGACTCAATAAAGGACATAAATGGTATGGACCTAACAGAAGCAGAAGACATTAATAAGAGGTGGCAAAAATACACAGAAGAATTATACAAAAAAGATCTTCATGACCCAGATAATCACAATGGTATGATCACTTGCCTAGAGCCAGACATCCTGAANAAGGACATAAATGGTATGGACCTAACAGAAGCAGAAGACATTAATAAGAGGTGGCAAAAATACACAGAAGAATTATACAAAAAAGATCTTCATGACCCAGATAATCACAATGGTATGATCACTTGCCTAGAGCCAGACATCCTGAAGTGTGAAGTCAAGTGGGCCTTAGCAGGATCACTACAAACAAAGCTAGTGGAGGTGATGGAGTTCCAGTTGAGTGATTTCAAATCCTAAAAGATGATGCTGTGAAAGGGCTGCACTTAATATGGCAGCAAACATGGAAAACTCAGCAGTGGCCACAGGACTGGAAAAGGTCAGTTTTTATTCCAATCCCAAAGAAAGGCAATGCCAAAGAATGCTCAAACTATCACACAGTTGCACTCATCTCACATGCTAGTAAAGTAATGCTCAAAATTCTCCAAGCCAGACTTCAGCAATACGTGAACNAGTCTCTGCAAGGCTGTTACCTACATCCAGAAAACCACACCAAGTCCCGCTAATTGACCTGAATGTCAAGCCACTTCCTCTGGGAATCCCCAAGGGCTTGTCTGAGAAGATCTGTGAACCTTCATAATAACAAAAGCAGAAAAAATAACAACAGTCCATCTTGGCTCCCTGGCTGTAAATGGCTCATTTACTCTGGCGAGAGGAATGGAGTTTTAATGACAAATTGTGATGTCGCACAGCAGGCTTGGTTGTGTGCTGTAAATTATTTTGAAAGAGGCACTATGCCTTAATAAAAAGAGGATAGCTCTCTGCTGCAGAGTCTGGACTCAGCTGTGGAGTGACGGCAGCTGGAATCCCCATCCTCACTCCCACTCCCCTCCTGGACCTCCCCTGCTCCTTCTCCAGGCCCTACTCTCTCCTGACTCCTGGGCAATGAAGACACAGCAGTGCCTTTCACAGGTGAGTGTCACTGCATTTTCTCTCCTGAAAGTGCAAGATCAACTTGTATTTCACAAAACCCAGAGCCAGAAGGCATAGGGTTCAAAAGGCATCTGCTAACTTGTTCTCTTGA
Source organism: Neotragus moschatus (assembly GCA_006410615.1). NCBI lineage: Eukaryota > Metazoa > Chordata > Mammalia > Artiodactyla > Bovidae > Neotragus > Neotragus moschatus. The sequence continues at coordinate 735,368 of SJYA01001562.1, read as the reverse complement.
GAACGTTCTGGTCTCTCTTCTATACAGGATTCACCTTCACAGAGGAGGCAGGGGCCCTGAATACTGTGCTGGAAAGATGTAGAGACATGCCAGGAGACCTGCAGGCTCACATCTTCCACATCCTTTGAGAGTCCTTGGGGATAAGAGGTAGAGGCCACAGAAGCATGGGCGGGCTGGTGCTCACTTAGCTCCACGCCCTCCGCTAAATTCCCCAGCCTCCCTTGTCGTTGGATGGGGTCATGTGACCAGTTTCAGCCAAAGGACTGTAGTTCAAAGTGAAATGTGTCAACTCAAAGTCAAGGCAGTTGAGAGTCTGTGTGCCTCCCTCTGTCTCTTTCTCTCTCTCTACCCCTCCATGGTGATCTTGGAGGCTGACCATTCCTGGTGGAGTAGCCATGAGATGAAGGAAGGCAGTGTGTCCTGCATTTAGCTCTGTAGTCTAGTGAACAAGAACTAAAACTATTCCATGAAGCTAGTGAGATTTCAGGGATTCTTTGTTACTGCAGGACACTCAAGCCTATCCTGACCAACAAAACCAGCATCTCAAACTTGTATTTTCTGGTACTGGGTAGCAATCACCTTTCTGCTCCCATGCATTGACCCTGTCTGCCTTGAAGGCTGACTGTGGAGCACTGTCAATCAGACAGGCCTGCATTCCAGGTCGGCTCTGCCACTTACTAGGCAATTTCAGAAGTTGCTTAGCCTCTCTGAGTCTCAGTTTCTCCATCTGTAAAATAGGAGCATCTATCTGGTCAGAGACAAATAGATGATCTTTGTAAAACCCTTAATGCTTTTCCCGACACCTAATAGGTGTGCCCAAATAGCAATTCTAACCTTCTCTTTCCCTTTCTTCCCTCTCAAGATGCAATGCGGTTATGAATGAAGTGAGACTAATTGGCCCATGAGAATGCAGTCTGCAAAATTGGTCTCATCAGCACTTAATGCTATTTAAACATGTGAATATCTATGTGTGCTACTTACAGTTTATGTTCCCTTGGGAAGCTATGTAATCACTCTGTACCTAAGTTTCCTCATCTGCAAAATGGGACAGTAAAGGTACCTCACTCATTTCAATGTTGTGGGGATTAAACAAATGATATTAACTATACGACATGCTTGGAACAGTGCCTGGCACATATAGCCACTACATATGAAGGTTATTCCCTATCATTATTATTCTCTGCCCATTGGCTAATCTCGCTTTGAAAAAGTTGTGTCCCAGGTGGGTAGGAGGAGGTCTCATCTGTTTATCCACAAATTGGAGAAAACCTAAAATCCAGACAGTTACTCACATAGACCAGAAATCAGGTGACATATTTTCCCCTGCACTAATGTGTTTTAAAGCACTCTTCCTCTTTAGATTGCATGGTCCAGTCAAGTGCTTTGGTTAACTGTAATGAAAGACTAAACATTAGCAAAAGAGAGAAGAAGAAAAAAAAAAAAAACTATGTCCAGATATCTGAACTAAAGATTTGCTCTGCACTCGGTGTACCTGCTCATTTATCCTCTAAAACATTTATTTAGTGCCTGCTGTGTTCCAGGCATCAGATTGGGAACCACAGATGTGGGAGTACTGGTCCTCACATTCTGCCGGAAACGACAAACACACGGACAGATAGCTCTGAAGCAGTGTGAGTGGGAAGATGAGGGTCTGTACACAGTAGTTTAGGGTTTGGTATTCGAGAAAGGTCACCCAAGGGAGCCTGGGTCATGTAGGGTGTGTAGGTGTGTGTACGTGTGTGTCTGTGTGAAGACTTTCCAGAAGAGGTAACTTCCAGCGGAATTTTATAGGATGGGTAGGAGTTTATGGGCAAGAAATGGGATGAGGGTACTCAAGGCAGAAAGACACAAAGGCCATTTCTACTCCTTCAGTACGAAAAAAGGGTGATGATGAGGCTTGATATAGAGGTAATGAGAGGTGAATGCAGGGGAGGTGGGGTCTATCCTGAGATGTCTGGGAGAAAAAGTTGTTAGGAAGAAGGACGTGGCGTTTAATTGGATGCAGAGCAAAGCAAGGGTGGCTTGCAAGAATCCCAGGTTACTCCAGCTCCAGGGATGAGGTGAAGGATGACGCTACCGGCTGAGGAAGAGACAGTCCCACGGGGACTGTAGCTCTGAGGAACGTTTGTGAGACCTTCAGGAGAGATGCTTCACAGCAATGGAACATATGGACAGAGCTGGAGAGTCGGGTCGTGTCAGTACAGAGGTTGTGGGCAAAGCCTGGGTGGATGCCACGGATCATGGAGACTGTACAGAAAGGAGGCAACGTGAGACCCCGAGGAACATCAATTTTGAAGCATGATGGAGAAAAAGCTACCAGTGAACAAAACAGAGACAGGAAGAGGAGAGCCAGGAAGTTGCTCTGTCCTGGACTGCACACAAGTGAGGAACTTCCGGAAGGCCCGTGATCAGCACTGTCAAACAGAGCAGAGCGGCCTTGACGATCTCAGAGAAGTCAGACTGCAGGGGGCTGAGGGTGGCAGGAGGTGGCGGAGCAGAGACGGGGGGTGTCTGAGAAGGCTGGATGGGAGCTGAAGGTGGGAGTGGAGCTGAAATGATGCAGGAGGGGGTGGGGCTTCTGTGATGCTTCAGGGTCCACTGGGGCTTAGTGGGACACTCAGCTTCCATACAACTGTGTGGCTTGGAGTAGATCCAACAAGGCTGTTTCTTCATCAGTAAGGGGAATATAATAAAAGCTAGACCACAGGGTTCACAGGGGCATAGGGATTCAGGCTGCAGTCTAGCTGCAGGGTACTTTGGGTTGGTCCATCTGCCCCAGGAAACCACCCTATTCAATCAGTGGAGCTGGAGCTCAACCGCAGGAGAGGTTTTCTAAATACAGGTAGAATATAAGTGATAGGGAAAGACAGGCAAACTCAGACATTGACCCTCCTAATGGCAAACAGTGTAATACAAGGGCTGCTGAGTTTTCTTGCTGAAATTGGGTGAAATTGTGGGTTTCTGAGATCATGACACTTGTTGCTGGGAAATGTGTCAGTTACTGAATGTGACAGAGTCTGTGATTGTTTAGGAAGTCCCTATGTTTGTGTGAAAACACGCTGAAATGCAGGGACAGTCGAAGCAAAGACCATAGCGAGTTCAAGTGATAAACACTAAGTGGAGAGTGAGAGAATAAGGGAAGGGATAGATGGGTGGTAGAGAAAGCAAGGCCACAGAGCAGGAAGAAGAGGGTGGGGGCCGCCTTTTTAAATTCTTCATTTCATATCGGAGCACAGTTGATTAACAACGTTGTGCTAGTCTCAGGCTCACAGCAAAGTGATTCAATTATTCATACACATGTTACTACAGAATATTGAGCAGTATTGCCTGTGCTATACAGAAAGTCCTGGTTGGTTATCCGTCTTAAATACAACATGACATGCATACATGTCAACCCCAGACTCCCAGTCTATCCCTCACTACCCACCCCCACTGAATGTGGTACACAGATACAGTGGAATATTACTTTGCCATTAAAAAGAATGAAATGGTGCCATCTGTGACTACATGGATAGACTTGGAGATTTTCATAGTAAGTGAAATAAATCAGACGGAGGAAACCAAATATCAGATGATATCACCTATATGTGGAATCAGGAAATGATCCAAAGGAACTAATTTATAAAACAAAAAACAGGCTGTCTTCAAATAGGAGAAGGGACAGGAGGCGTCAGGGAAAAGTTTCTCAGGATGAGAGCAAATTCTCATCCCGGTAGGGGAAAGAGTGATTAGCGATCACCCAGATGGCCTGGTCATCAGGCAAAGGAGAAGCTGGAGTCAGAACAGCTGGTTCAGACAAGGCACACATATAGTTAATGGCAGAGCCAGGGCTAGAACCTGGATCCCTTGGCTCTTTCCATGGTATCTGTTTGCTTGAAAGGAAATAAAATGAAAGACTCCGCTTGCCTTCTTTTGGTGATCACTCCTTGTTGGATTGGAATGGGAAAGAGGAAACCAAGCTAGAAAATCCTCCAGCAGAGAAAGCAGCAAATTCAGGAAATGCTGCAGCCTCCACTGTTATATTTAGGGGTTTGGCCCCTTGCTTTATAAACGATTTCAATTTATTAGTGAAAATTCCAGTGCAGTTTTTTTTTTTTTTTTTTTTTAAGTTATGGAAGAGCCAACTCATTTTCCAGATGAAGAAATCAGCTTGCCAAGCACAAGGAATCTGAGGCTGAGCTGAGACTAGAATCGAGACGTTCAGACTTCCAGCCACAGGGGCGCCCTTGTCTGTGTGCGGTGTGTGCAGGCCAGCGGAGTGCTGGTGGCTTTGACTTGCTGCTGTAAGTAGCTCAGGAGGCGACCGTGGGTGAAACAGAAAGCCCTTTGTCTCACCCTCCAGTTTCATCTCCGGACAGCCTTTGGAGGCGGTGATTCTGGCAATGCGGTGTAAAGAGAGGAGCATCTAGATTGACCAGACAAATTCAGCTCTTGGCTGTGCTGCTGAATACCTGGCCTCGGTGAGCAAATGAGTGTTGCTTGTCAGTCAGTCCCAGGGGAGGTGGGATGAGACTGTGGCGGCGGGAGCTCAGGTAACCACTGTCCCATCCTGGGGCATCTGGGGGTTCGCCACACGGCAGCATGAGAGCTTCTAATACCTTTTGTGGGGCCAGCCAACAATTCACTTTTGTCTGTTGCCTTCCTCTGGCAACACCCTTGGCCTCTCTGCTTATCACTGACTGCTATCTTTTGAGTCTCATTTACTGCCAGGTTTGACACTCAATAAATGCTGAGAAAACATGAGCAAGAAAATCTTTTCTTCCTCCAGCTGCAGCCCCCACCTCCCATCTTCCAAACCAAACAGATGTCTTCTGAAGTTTTACAAAGAGGAGCCTCCTTCCCCACTAGCATGACAATAAAACCAAGGCAAAGTTGATCTGGTACCTGCCACAGAGTGGCCTTTGCCATTTGTTTAAACCAAAAAGGAAGGCCTTGAAGGAAGAGGAAAGAAACAATAGGATGAAAGTGATGCTTAAACTCTCTTGTGCTCTCAGCTCAAGCAGAATAACCTTTGCTTAACAGGCTGGACAAGTGGTCCTGATGCCGAGCTAGGAGATGGTCTGTCCAAAGACAGTAGGTCTGCGGCCACCTCTCCCTTCATTGTCAACTGGAAAAAGATATAAGAGGGCCAGGGACCTCTTCCAGCATAGGCCACTGTCCTCATATTCTCAAGTGTTAACATCCTCTTCAGAGCAAGGTGCACTCAGGCTGGAGAGTGGGCATGTCTTCTGTGAAATCCATGCACAGTGGCGAGAACTCAGGACAGGGCGGCGGCACACAAGCGGTGGGGACCAATGAGGTCACACTATGCCAAGTACCAAAGCCAGGATGCCCCTCTCCATGGTGATCATTCCAAATGCCCACATTCTGGTGATCTGACGAGAATTCACGCAAAAAGGCGTAATGGAGATACAAGCTCAAGGGGATGCTGTGATGAAAACCCAGCTCTGGTAGAAGCAAAATTCTGGGGATTGGAAGAGCTATTGCTGGGAATGCAGACGAAGATGGGGTGTCAAAAATGACTGAATCTGGGAATTCAAACTGGGGCTTTGTAACAGCCTAGAGGGGTGAGGAAGGATAGGAGGGAGATTAAGGAGGGAGGGGACACAGGTATACCTGTGGCTGACAGATGCTGAGGTATGGCAGAGGCCAATACAATACCGTGAAGCAATTTTCCTTCAATTAAAAATAAACAAGTTTAGAAAAAACTGATACGCTGAGTTATTTTATAATAATGAAAAAAAAGAAGACTGAGTCAAGAGAAAGCCATGGTGATGGTGAGCCGAGCTCAGTTCTCTTTTAAAAAGCCTAGCCTTAGCCCACTTTTTACTCCAAGCCCTGTTTCTGTTTTACGTGCTTTAAACACTGCATGTCCCAATCCACTCCGAAAATTCCCCTCTATCTTACTTTCTTCCAGCTGGTCTCTATGGAAGGAACTTGTTATATCCTAATCCCAATTTGCTGGCTGCTGCTGCTGCTGCTAAGTTGCTTCAGTCATGTTCGACTCTGTGCAACCCCATAGATGGCAGCCCACCAGGCTTCCCCGTCCCTGGGATTCTCCAGGCAAGAACACTGGAGTGGGCTGCCATTTCCTTCTCCAATGCATGAAAGTGAAAAGTGAAAAGGAAGTCGCTCAGTCGTGTCCGACTCCCAGTGACCCCATGGACTGCAGCCCACCAGGCTCCTCTGTCCATGGGATTTTCCAGGCAAGAGTACTGGAGTGGGGTGCCATTGCCTTCTCCGAATTTGCTGGCACTTCTGGCTATTTGCTCTTGGGTCCTGCTCCAGCACTGCAATGGAATTTAATTAAGTACACACCTACAGCCAGTCTAAGGAAAAACTGTGACTCCAGGCCCTGTGCCTCGGAGCATCATTGCTCTTTCTTTCCTGACATTCTCTTCTGGTGTCTTGTCTGCTGCTCCGTCTGATCTCCCAAAAAACAGCTGCTTTGGGGAAAAGTGCTCTGACTGGCTGTGTTTTCTCCCCAGCAATGTTTTCACTTTAACAGGGGACTGTGCTTTCTAAAAAAAAAAAAAAAAAAGAATTATTTTTTATAGTATTTCAGACAAAAGTAAGATGGCAGGGATTAGAAAAGCTTTCTAATTTTCATCTCCTACATTTCTACCATTCCTTGACCCTGACCCAAATCACTTCCAACCCCAGATCTGATCCTCTCCAAGTCTGTAAAGGGAACAATGATAAACGGTACCACCATCCTCTCACAATTATAGTAAAACACTGGATACCATCCCCAAGTCCTTCCTTTCCTTCACCCCGTACCCAGTCCATACACATCTCATTCAACTTGTTCTTTGGCATTTAAACTCCACCCACTTCTCCAGCTTCCAAAATCATCTTAGTCCATGCCATCATCACCTCTGACCTGGACTAGCCCTTTACAAGTGAATTCCTGGTCATCAACCTCTATCCTCATCACCCTTCCACGACTAACACTGGTCCATCTTACAGCAGCCTTTAGAACATAGCACGCCATCCATTTGCTTAAGACCACTCTGGACTTGAATAAAATTCAAACTCCTTACCATGGGGTAATGAGTTGAAAAAGTGTGTGAAAAGTAATGAGTTAAAATTTACACGTTGGAGTCGTAATCCCTTAGTAGCACTGTCCGTGATCTTATTTGGAAATAGAGTTGCTACAGATGTAATGAGTTAGGTAAAGCTGAGGTCACAGTGGAGTCGGATGGGCCCCCAATCCAGTATGACTGGTGTCCTAAGAAGATAGTGAAGACACAGACACACAGGAAGAACACCGCCAGCTTATGGAGAGGGGTTGGAATGACACGGCTGCAAGTCGAGGCATGCCGGAGATGGCCAGCAACCCATCAGAAGCTAGAAAGAAGCAAAGGAGGATTCCCCTACAGTGGGATCCTGGTGCTACTGACACTTTTCATTTCAGATTGCTAGCATCCACAACTGAGACAATGAATTTTGCTGCTTGAATCCATGTGGTTTATGGTATTTTGTTCCAGCAATCCTAAGATGCAATACACATAGCTTCTAAGAACCTGTATGATGAGGCTTCTGCCTATTCATCAAATTCCTTTTATGTCCGCTGCTGCTGCTGCTAAGTCACTTCAGTCGTGTCCGACTCTGTGCGACCCCAGAGATAGCAGCCCACCAGGCTTCCCCATCCCTGGGATTCTCCAGGCAAGAACACTGGAGCGGGTTGCCATTGCCTTCTCCACCTTTTATGCCATTTCACCCTTATTCCAGTAAGGCTTTTCTTCACATCTATTTTAGAAGGCAATGGTAACCCACTCCAGTACTCTTGCCTGGAAAATCCCATGGACGGAGGAGCCAGGTAAGCTGCAGTCCATGGGATCACTAGGAGTCGGACACGACTGAGCGACTTCACTTTCACTTTTCACTTTCATGCATTGGAGAAGGAAATGGCAACCCGCTCCAGTGTTCTTGCCTGGAGAATCCCAGGGATGGGGAAGCCTGGTGGGCTGCTATCTCTGGGGTCGCACAGAGTCAGACACGACTGAAGCGACTTAGCAGTAGCAGTAACAGTATTCTAGAACACAATAAGCCTGCCTTGCCTTTAAGGCCTTTGCATGGACTAGTCCTTTTCCATAGAACATTGTTCCTTAGGTCTTCATGTAATTGGCATCTCCTTATCTTTTCTGGTCTTGCTTTGGATGTCACCACTTCAGAGGGACTTTCCCCAACCATCCTATCTATAAGGGTCTGAAGCAGCCTGCTTCTTTCCTTCACAGCACCTATCTCAACCTAAACTTGTTTAATTTTTCTGTTTATTTACTTTCTTCTGACACTGGGCTATAAGCTGCATGTGGATATGGACCATTGATGGGCTGCTCCTCTAAGCCAAGCTCACTGTCTTGAAAGAGTTTGCTCACTAATATATCCTTGGCATTTTTCACAGTGCTCAGCACATGTAAGACACTCAGTGAATTTTATAAATGAATAAGTGAATGAATGCTACATTTAGTGCTCATCCTGTTATGTCTCTGTCGAAGGAAGGAACACCCACCATGAAGCATGAAAGGTCTGATCAATGGAGGCAATAGCATGCTTTTGCTGGAGTCAGAAATAAAATGGAAAACCAGGCCTCTAAGAATTATAACACAAGCTTTTTCTACCAGCTCATGCTGAGAATACAAAAAAATCTGTTTATATATCAAATTTTTATAAATTAAGTCATATTTTAAAGTACTGAGGGAACTGGCCACCTAGAAGGAATCCTGAGGTAAATCAATTTGTATAATGACTGACAATTTCCTACCTCATAATTTGCGAAAATTCAGCTTTGTGGTCGCGGAGGTAGTCGGTATCGGGGAACGCTGTGATTCTTGCCTCTGAAAACACAATGATGTTGATCTGTACCGCCTGCTCAGAGGCGGATGCATTTTCAATACAAACTCCTTGCCTTCACCCTCATTTTAGCATCGGATGCCAAGTACAACGAGCTAGTCGACAAAACCACCCACCAGTCTATCTGATTTGAGAGCCGGTAGTGACTTTCCTTCTCTTTTTTTTTTTTTTTTTTTTTTTTTTGTGGATTTGGAAAACTCCCAGCACCTTGTTAATTTGACTCCCTGGGGAAAATAAGATCTTCAGTTCACCTCCGTGGGGGAGAAGCATGGCGGACTTGGCACGGTCCGTCCTTTGAGCACGTCTCCTCGCTCTCCATGCTGGGCAGTGATTCACTTCCACAGGGCCTCGATCTGCCCCTCAATTCCCTTGTACACCTTTGCTGGCACTCTTCAGGAGGCAGAAATGACATGTTCCCCACAATCTGGCCTTCAAGAGAAGGGAGGCAGCCGGGTATGGGGTGGCGCTGATCACACTGCCAGCAGCTGCAGCCCCTGCCCTCGAGGGGACGAGTGGCCAGCAGAGCTTCCTGAGGGCCTGTGTGACTCTGTGGAGCCATCAGCCTCAGGACTGCAGGGGCACAAGCTGTGGTTTCTCAAACAAAGGGAGAGGCCGCTGAGAAAGACACTTTCATCGCCGCACTGTAAGCTCCACGGGGCAGGGATCTCACCTGTTTTGCTCATTACTGCATCTTCAGTACCTGGACTAATGTCTGGCATACAGAAGGGACTCAGACATCTTTGTTGACTGGAGGCAAGAAAGGATGAATGAGCGAATGAATGCTTCCCGTCAGCCAATAAAGCAGCTGAGATGTGACAGACGCTTCTTTGAACCAGTGGTTTCCTCCTGCTTTGAGCTCACAGCATTGCCCACTGTATCACCCATCTAGATCCAGCGGATTGAATCCTGGTTCAGACTTCTCCCAGGCTTCCCTTGTGGCTCAGCTGGTAAAGAATCTGCCTGCAAAGCGAGAGACCTGGGTTTGATCCTTTGGTTGGGAAGATTCCCAGGAGAAGGGAAAGGCTACCCACTCCAGTGTTCTGGCCTGGAGAATTTCATGGACTGTATAGTCCATGGGNTGGTAAAGAATCTGCCTGCAAAGCGAGAGACCTGGGTTTGATCCTTTGGTTGGGAAGATTCCCAGGAGAAGGGAAAGGCTACCCACTCCAGTGTTCTGGCCTGGAGAATTTCATGGACTGTATAGTCCATGGGGTCGCAAAGAGTTGGACACAACTGAGTGACTTTCACTTTTTCAGACCTCTCAGGTCCCTGCACCGACTGTAAGCTCCTGGAAGGCAGGGGACTTGGAGCTCTGCTTTTACAACCACCACTTCTCCCCTTGCACCCCATGCCTGAAATTACCCTACTTACCAACTGGCCTCACTTCGGAGTTCAGAAAAGCTGGTCTCCCTGGCCTGGCACAGTGCTCTGCATAGAAAAGGCTCCAACTAACACTGTGGAATGAGTGTGTTCCAGACTCCAGGTGGGATGAGGACACAGGGCAACGAGCACCACAGTCTCAGCGCTCTGTTGATCTGGCTGCATGTGGACAAGCAAATGGGCTTAGCTAGCTCGGAGGTTAAGCAAAGAGGAAGAGAGTACAGTAGGGCTCCCACTGGCCCCCGCTTAGGAAGCACCTGCCCAGTGCCAGGCGCCGTGCTGCTATGCCTCAAATATTTAACAGGATGTCGAGCTCAACTCTTCCCGCTGTCTCAACCCTGGCAGTTGGAATGTAGAGTTGAGGCAAAGAGGCCTTAAGTCTCCCCAGCCTTAAAGACAGCAGCCAGACACCTCCCTTGGGACTCTGCAAAAGGCCACTGAACTGGCCCTGCTCCCCTCATCGCCCCATAGTCACTCCAGCAACCCCCTTCCCAGCCTACGAAACAGAGAAGGAAAAAAGGAGGGGGTGCCTGAATTGCTGGCTCCTGGGGAGATTTTTTGGCTCCTCCTTCTCCTTTTGGGAAAACTGGGTTCGATCCCTGGGTTGGGAAGCTCCCCTGGAGAAGGAAAAGGCTATTCACTCCAGTATTCTGGCCTGGAGAATTCCATGGACTGTATAGTCCATGGGGTTGCAAAGNGGGGGTGCCTGAATTGCTGGCTCCTGGGGAGATTTTTTGGCTCCTCCTTCTCCTTTTGGGAAAACTGGGTTCGATCCCTGGGTTGGGAAGCTCCCCTGGAGAAGGAAAAGGCTATTCACTCCAGTATTCTGGCCTGGAGAATTCCATGGACTGTATAGTCCATGGGGTTGCAAAGAGTTGGACACGACTGAGCGACTTTTCACTATTTGTCCCTCAAATAGCCAGGTTATACTTTCTGAGTTCAGACTGTCTAATAAACTAGTTACACATACATGATACCACTGCATACATACCGTAGCTGTGTAAGGTATGATCGATCATATAATCATCACTGAACTCAGAACGTATAACCTGGGACAGTTTTATTTCCCCCTAGTCACTGTCTCCAAAAGCTTTGGAGAATCTAGAACATGGATTAGGGGCAAAGTCCCAGTGGATTTGTGTCATGGCGCTGGCACCTCACACCTCGGCATTCTGGGGAAATGACTTACTGAATCTGAACTTTACCTTCCTCCTCTATAAAATGAGTATAGCACCTACCATCAAGATGCTATGAGGACATGAACAGGACACGTTTATCTAGGGCCTGGCACATAGTACAGATGTACACTAACTACTAATTCCTTCAGCTCTTTTTTTAAGTTGAAGTATAGTTGTGTACAATGTTATATAAGTTACAGGTGTAAAATATAGTGATTCACAATTTTTAAAGGATACACTCCATTTAGAGTTATTATCAAATATCAGTTATATTCCCTGTTTTACAATATATCCTTATAGCTTATTTTATACCTAATGGTTGGTACCTCTTGACCATTCTACCCGTATATTTCCCCCACCCCCACTGGTAACCACTTGTTTCTTCTCTATACCTGAGTCTGCTTCTTTCTTGCTATATTCACTAGTTGTTATATTTTTTAGATTTCTCTTATAAATGGTATCAGTACAGTGGGTTGTCTTTCTCTGCATGACTTTATTTCACCTAGCATAATGCCCTCAAGTCCATCTGTGTTGCTGCAAATGGCAAAGGCTAGCATGTATACACTCTTTATCCACTTATCTGCTGATGAACACTTGGGTTGCTTCCACATCTTGGCAATTGTAAATAATGCTGCTATGAACATTGTTTTCAGCCCTTCTCCCGAAAGCCTAGTTTAAGGCACCCTTTTCTCCTTTTCACACTTTTGGGTCTACATCTCTTCTCTAGGGCATCTAGCCATACACACATTAGGAGCTCAGTTAAATCCATGCTGCTGCTAAACTATTACTCCGTGAGAGAGCTTGGAAAACCTGAGGTCTACAGAAGAGAAAGAAGATGATGATGAAAATATAATAATAACAATTAATTTATTGCGTACTGGCCCTGTGTCAGGTATGGTAAGAGAGTGCTTTGAATTTCTCTCATGGTCTCCTTTCATCAACACTGATTAAAAGGTTTTATTTATTGGTGGGTTACTTGGCTGGCTTTAGCTAACACTTATCAAGAGCTTACTATATGCACTGACACTGTGCTAAATGTATTATCCCACTTAGACCTTACTGCAAAGCTGTACGATAGATAACAGTATGTCCATTTTATAGGTAGAAAAAGAGAAGCGCAGACATAGATTGCTCAAGGTCACATGGCCAGATTTATTAAGATAATATTCAAGTCTTTGAAATAAATGTGTCTCCAAAGCACAGTCTTAACCCCTGAGCTGTAGAGCTAACAGGAGAAGTGTATGTAACTTGCAAAAGTGTATGTAGCTAATAAGGGGCTTCCCTGGTGGCTCAGCGGTAAAGAATCCACCTACCAATGCAGGAGAAGTGGATTCGATCCCTGAGTCAGGAAGATTCCCTGGAGAAGGAAATGGCAACCTGCCCTAGTATTCTTGCCTGGAGAATCCTACGGACAGAGGAACCTGGGGGGACAGTCCATAAGGTTGCAAAGAATCAGATACAACTGAAACAACAGGGCATGCACCCATGTGGACCATCTCCACAGCACAAAAGAGTTCATGACTTCCTCTTCTAACCACGTGTACCTGTTAACAGAACAAGCGCTCCTCAGACTTAGCAGAAAGAAGAGAGAGACTTGGAATGAGACAAGAGGAAACCTCTACAATTTCAATTGGTCATAAATCAACTAATGTACACCACCAGAAGTTAGATGCCATAGTTTCAAAGATACTACGTTGTAGAGACCTGCCCCTGATAATAATCTTCTTATGCTCACAAGAACTTGGTACCTTTCTCAGATCAGCTCTCTTACTCCCTGGCTTACCTCACAGTGTGACTTCTTTCATCTGGTAGTCCATTCTTTGTTCTGAAAGGGTGCCCACCTAGCTGCTTTGCCTGCAGTTTGGAGATCCATCCCAGTAGCCTCCCTCTCCACAATGACAAGCGTCCTGCCGCAGAACCCAGTTCTACAGAGTCCAGCCTAGCATAGATGGTCAGTGCAGTCCCTCATGAGCCAGGAGTGAAAAATCAGAAGCGCCAGTCACCAGGGTTGGGCTGATTCAAAGCAAATCTGATGCGCAGAGTGATACTTCAACTGATTCACATTACCGTGAGCAGACAGGCTTCTAATCTCTCAGCCCTGGGCTGGCTTTAGGAGATGCTGTACGCTGTGCTTGCAGAGTCCAGAAAAGGAGCTAGTTACCTTCAGAAAGTCAGAATGGCTGACCGTTCAGATTTGTATAAAAGTAGGATGGGTTAGAGGTGGGCAGCGGCGTATCTAATCATTAGGTTATCTGAAAGATTCTTTATTTGACCACAGGACTCTTCAAAATATGACTGCACTTCCATACAAATAGTCACAAATGTGTATAAAGTAAGGCATTGAGTAGTTCTCCCCTAGAATTGGCATAAAGGCTACCAGGCTCCTCTGTCCATAGGATTCTCCAGGCAAGAATAATGGAGTGGGTTATCTGGAACCAGAGATCAAATTGCCAACATCTGCTGGATCATGGAAAAAGCAAGAGAGTTCCAGAAAAGCATCTATTTCTGCTTTATTGACTATGCCAAAGCCTTTGACTGTGTGGATCACAATAAACTGTGGAAAATTCTGAAAGAGATGAGAATACCAGACCACTTGACCTGCCTCTTGAGAAATCTGTATGCAGGTCAGGAAGCAACAGTTAGAACTGGACATGGAACAA
>SJYA01001562.1:601096-720625 GCA_006410615.1 Neotragus moschatus | reverse complement strand
TGAAAGAGGAGAGTGAAAAAGTTGGCTTAAAGCTCAACATTCAGAAAACGAAGATCATGGCATCTGGTCCCATCACTTCATGGCAAATAGATGGGGAAACAGTGGAAATAGTGTCTGACTTTATTTTTGGGGGCTCCAAAATCACTGCAGATGGTGATTGCAGCCATGAAATTAAAAGATGCTTACTCTTTGGAAGAAAAGTTATGACCAACCTAGATAGTATATTCAAAAGCAGAGACATTACTTTGCCGACTAAGGTCCGTCTAGTCAAGGCTATGGTTTTTCCTGTGGTTATGTGTGGATGTGAGAGTTGGACTGTGAAGAAGGCAGAGCGCCAAAGAATTGATGCTTTTGAACTGTGGTGTTGGAGAAGACTCTTGAGAGTCCCTTGGACTGCAAGGAGATCCAAGCAGTCCATTCTGAAGGAGATCAGCCCTGGGATTTCTTTGGAAGGAATGACGCTAAAGCTGAAACTCCAGTACTTTGGCCACCTCGTGCAAAGAGTTGACTCATTGGAAAAGAGTCTGATGATGGGAGGGATTGGGGGCAGGAGGAGAAGGGGACGACCGAGGATGAGATGGCTGGATGGCATCACTGACTCGATGGCCGTCTGAGTGAACTCCGGGAGTTGGTGATGGACAGGGAGGCCTGGCGTGCTGCGATTCATGGGGTCGCAAAGAGTCGGACACGACTGAGAGACTGAACTGAACTGAACTGAACCCTGCTCTCTTCCAGGGGATCTTTGACCCAGGGATCAAACCTGTATTTCTTACGTCTCCTGACCTGGCAGGTGGGTTTTTAACCACTAGTACCTCCTTGGAATTCTCTCCATTTGTTGCTGCAAAAAGCCTGTTGACTCACGGAGAGACAGGCCTGGGAACACTTCCAGAGTGCAGATAGCTAATTTAGAGCAGAGGCTCAAACCTTAGCTATGTATTAGAATCACCTGGGATGCTTCTAAAATACACTGATGCTCAAACCCCACCAGAGCCCAATGAAACCAGAATCTCTGGAGGTAGGATCCAGGCATCAGTATTTTTTAAGCTGAGTAATTCTAAAGAGAAGTTAGGCTGAGAACCACTCCCCCACAGAGAGGAACTGAACTCATGCCCGAAAGAGGGCTTGGATTCGAGATTCTGGAGCTAATCTGAGCTCTGACAGCTTCAATAACTTACTGGTTTTGCCACTGCTGTTCTAGAATTTCATGGGCTGTTGTCCCCTTGTGTGATGCAGCACTTGGCATAAAGGATGGACTCAGACAATACTGGTTGGAAGAATACACTCAGACCCAAAGAGCTGGATTCTTACATCAGAAAACTCTTTAGAGAAATCTTTTCCTTTCTGTTGTCACAGCCTCTCTTTCCGTTCACCTCCATTTGACACAGACATTTTTTTTTTTAATAGGAAGCAAAAAACAATAGTAATTGACCCTTCAAGATTTGGCTCAAAACCTACCTCCTGAAGGAAGTCTCTTGGATTGTCCCCAGCTCATAATGATCTCTTTCAGTGATTTTTATATTATAGTCATTACAGTTTGTATAATTCAGTTGTCAACTGCATTCTTCTGTTATCATCTTCAGTGGGTGTTTTTTGAATGCTCACAGGTCTGTGTTTTACCTTCTTTAGAAGATTGCCAACGCTATGAATTTGAGGACTATCTCTAAGCTAGTGGGGCTTACTGGATAGCTCAAATAGTAAAGATTCTGCCGGCAATGCAGTAGACCTGGATTCCATCCCTGGGTCAGGAAGATCCCCTGGAGAAGGGCATGGCAATCCACTCCAGTATCCTTGCCTGGAGAATCCCACAGACAGAGCAGCTTGCGGGCTATAGTCCATGGGGTCCTAAACAGTCAGACATGACTGAGCGACTCATCTCTAAGATGGTAGATCATTTTGTTGGCTCACTTGTTTGATGTCTCCGGACAGACTGTAACCCTCTTGAGCCCTGACACTCCCTGTCATTATGCTTTACACGCAGCACCAGGCATGGTACTGACACAGCTTAGGAGCTCAGCAGAGCTCTGTGAAGTGAAGACATTCGGTAACCCCTCTTAGCACAGTGCCCTGAAGTCAGTAGATATCCACTAATCATATTTGCTGACTGGGCATGGAATGAAAAAAAAAACATAATTCTTATTATAAGATTTGGTTCATAGGAGGCACAGAAATTCCCAGATTAATCCTATTTCAATTTCTCTTTTGCTTTTTGTAAATGCATGATTATTTGGCTCCAAAATTGAATGAGCGGTATCGAGAGGAATCCCTCATTCCCTTCCAAATCCCTTACATATCAATTTGGAACAGTCCCTACACCTTCAGTTCAAATCACTCTGGATTTTATACATTTCCATTATTAAGTTCAACAAGTCACTGCAGAGAAAAGACAGCGGGGCCATCTATGTCAGTGGATGCCTGCATTCCACACCAGGACCAACGTGTGACTTTGAAATATGAAATCAGGTCTGCCGTTTCATTTCTTAATGAAGCAAACAGATGCCCCGGCCCCCTCAGTGGGGATGCTGCCCTGCTCTATCAGCTACAAGATACAGGGTTCTGCTTTGTTTTGCTGACTGATGATACATACAGAAGGGCTCCCCACAGATGGCAGGCTTGGTATCCATGACAGCCACATTGCCAGATCACTGCCTAGAGCTGTTTCCCTTTGGTGAAGTAAAAGGGTGTGTTAGGGGAGGTGGGTGGGGAGGGGAGAGGAAGCGGACAAAAGAAACAATGAGCTCACCTGTCCCGGATAATCACCCCACCGCCCTGTTACCAACACCAGATCCCCAGCCCCATTTTTGGCACCACAGCTGTTGCTACTGAGTCCTAATGGGCTGCAGTTAGGGTAGAAGGGAAGGGCTCCCATGTCACTACTGAGCAGCTATGAAGACAGGTGCTCAGCAAAGCTGGTTTTAAAGCAGAGGAACCGCAAGCAGGCAGGCAGAGCTGGAAGACAGCATGGCCGACAGCATGGGAATTACAGATTTGGTGTAAGGTGTCTTCTGGAACACTCTGAGTGTGTCTCAAAGCAACTGCCAGCCAGAGCTGGTTGCAATCTGTCACCACAGGCAGGAGAGAGAAAAGAAGGGGCATCTCGTGTGGCCAACTCACACCCAGCTCTAGCCACTGGGGCATCACCCCTTCCCGGCGTTCTTTGATATACAACACCTGCTACGGATGTCTTCCCTAATCTGAACAGCAGGAGATCCGTCACGTCCACAGTGTCATGGCCGGGGAGGTTCAAACCAAAATACCTCTGGCAGGAATCTGGGTCCACAATGAGGCCATGGGGGCTGAGGTCGTATCTTCAGAATATTCCCCTAAAACATTTCATCTCTTAGTATGGAGTGATGCACATTTTTTTAAACAAATCAGCCTTTACTTAGTTTCTCTTTTCTGACGGCACTTTAGAAGAGTTGTAAAAATGTATTGAGAGGGTGAAAGCTCTCCAAAGAGGCCCAGCAAGGGAAAAGGAAAGAGGGCCCTTGTTTCCAACTCTCATTCCAGCTCCTCCATCTAATCAGTGAAAAACCACTAGAAAAAGATTTGGGGGAAAAAATAATCTACCTCTTTTAAGTATGGAGGTTCCTCAAAAAACTAAAAACAGAGTTGCCATAACTTCCAGCAATCCCACTCTGGGCATACTGCTGCTGCTGCTAAGTCGCATCAGTCATGTCCAATTCTGTGTAACCCCAGAGATAGCAGCCCACCAGGCTCCCCCATCCCTGAGGTTCTCCAGGCAAGAACACTGGAGTGGGTTGCCGTTTCCTTCATCCAGACAAAACTATAATTTGAAAAAATACATGCACCTCTGTGTTCATAGCAGTACTTCTTACAATAGCCAAGACACAGAAGCAACCTCAATGTCCATCAACAGAGGAGTGAGTAACGAAGAGGTGGTATGTATACACAGTGAAATTTTGCTCAGCCATTCGAAGAATGAAATGCCATCTGCAGCAACATGGATGGACCTGGGGAGTGTCATACGAAACGAAGTCAGAAGGGAAAGACAAATACCATGTGATATCACTTATACTCGGAATCTAAAATATGACATAAATGAACATGTGAATGAAACAAAACCAGACTCACAGAACAGACTTGTGACTGACGAGGGGGAGCGGGGCTGGGGGAGGGAAGGATTGGAAGTTTGGGATTAACAGATCCAAATTATTATTATTTATATGCAGGATAGATAAACAACGAGGTCCTACCATATAGCACAGAGAACTGTATTCCATACCCTGTGAGAAACCATAATGGAAAAAAAATGTGGAAAAGACTATATATATGAAGTGAATTACTCTGATGTACGGCAGAAATTAACACAACATTGTAAGTCAACTATACTTTAATAAAAGTTTAAAAAAATAACCTACCTACTTATATAACTATTTTTATTTAATATTCATATAAAATGCATAAAATGTTATATAACATTTGAGTCGCCTGACTTCATGTTCCCAGCTGAGGTCCAACAAGGTGATGCTCTGCCTTCTTGTTTCATCTCGTGCCATTAACAAGTGGCCTTCTGGCAGTCTGTTTGGCGCCACTGTCTTTCACATTTTTGTGGGGTTTTATTGGTGATTTTGTGTTTTAAATGGCCCCCCAGCCTAGTGCTAAAGTGCTGTCCAGGGTTTCTAGGTGCAGGAAGGCCATGATACACATTATGGAGAAACTACTTGTATTGGATAGGCTTTGATAAGGCATGAGTTATGGTGCCATTGCCCATGAGTTCAGTGTTAATGAAGTGTCAGCATATATTGCATAAGCATTCAGAAACACTTAAAACAAGATAGTGCATTGGTCAGTCAGTGAAAAGACCGTGATCAGGGACTCACAGGAATCGAATTCTGTATTTCCCCCGCCTTGTATTCACTAATTCAGTGTTTGCAGCAACCTTATAGAACATACCTGCTGCAAATAATGAGAATAAACTATGCTTTTTGACACAATGTTGACTTCTTGGAATGATTTTCCATGGTATTTCTAATCACAGAGACTGCAGGATATATGAACAACAAAAGGAAGGGCAAGTAGGAAATTATGTACTTGTGTCTATTATCTGCCACTCCCTTCAACGTATTATATCTCTTTAGTCTTTATAATAACTCTGTATGGCTGCTTTTATTGCTCTTTTCTTTTCTAGGTATGAAAACTGAATCTTAAAGAGACTAGGCAATTTACCTGAGGTCATGCAGTATGGTAGACAGAATTCTAAAACAGCCCTAAGATTCCTTCCCCTCTGCACCATACATGCCCTTCAAATACCATCCCTAAAGTGTAAGTGGGGACCTGTAAACATGGCAATGGTCATATGCCATGATTACACTGTAATGCAGAAGTGAAAGAATTTTGCAGATATAATCGATTGACTCTTAAGTCTGGATTTTAAAGGAAATTACTCTGGGTGTGTCTCTCCTAGACAGATGAGTCCTTTAAATGGTGAATCTCTCTCCTGCTGGCNGTAAACATGGCAATGGTCATATGCCATGATTACACTGTAATGCAGAAGTGAAAGAATTTTGCAGATATAATCGATTGACTCTTAAGTCTGGATTTTAAAGGAAATTACTCTGGGTGTGTCTCTCCTAGACAGATGAGTCCTTTAAATGGTGAATCTCTCTCCTGCTGGCCTTGAAGAAGAAAGCCACAAGTTCTATAGCTAAAAGGAAATTAATTCTGCTAACAACCCTCTGAACTTGGAAAAGAACCCTAAGCCTCAGATAAGACAGCAGCCCCAGCTGACCTAACCCTAACCCTGACTACAGCTAACTTGTGCCCAGACTCTTAATCCAGGGAAACTGAACAACAATACACCAGTATTGTCTTTGGTAATTAGTTACACAGCAAAAGAAAACTAACATACGTAGCTAAGGAGTGGCAGGGTCAGGGTTGAAACACAGGCTCCCCTGCCTCCTAAAGCTGATGTTCTTGTCCTTTATATGATGTAATACCACGCTTTGGATTTTGCTTGCTTGTTTGGTTGCCATGGGGAAAAGACAGTGGTAGAAGGAAATATGGAAGGCATTCAGATAAAATGGCTAAGACAGAAGCCTTAATACAAGTCTTAATACAAAACGGGTCTCTTCAGCCTTGGGTGGTGGCAGTTACTGTGACTAGTAAAAAAGTGAGGAGCCTCTTAGTGCTGGGAGATGAGGAGTGGAGGTGGGCAAACATTTCACCTCCTCTTTCTCAGGAAACATGTAAAGGAACAGTGTTCACACAGGGCAAGCAGAGAACTCTGGGTTCACACTGTTAGATGAACCACATGAAATAGCTGATACGATTGTTTATGATATTCACGAAGAGCAACTACATATGATTCAACCAGTAGTTAGAAAATGTCAGGTCACTCACTAAGCGCAGGCGGCTGCGGGCCGGCAAGCGCGGCGGAGAGGAGCCACCCTGCGTCCGAGGTCGGGGCGGCAGCCGGGAGCAACCACCCCGTGTCCAAGAGACAGCGGCCGAGAGTCCTGGGCTGTGACGGTGCAGGAGCGGCTGAGAGGAGCCACCCCACTTCTGAGATCAGGGGCAGCGGCAGAGAGTGCCAGGCTGCGATGGCGCAGGAACAACCGAGAGGAGCCACCCCACTTCCCACTCAGCGCGGCCGAGAGGNGAAAAAAAAAAAGAAAGAAAGAAAATGTCAGGTCAGAGATCAGAAGCAGGAAAGAAGCCAGGAATACTGTCGGGAGGACTTCTTGAGTGGGAAGAGACACAAACACGGACATTGTCAAGGCAAGAATAGAACAACTTGGTGTTCAGAGCCAGGAGGGACAATGTCAGTGAGCATGCTCATGCGTCAACTATGGGAGATTTCAGCTAAGGGCTTTGTGCAGCTGTGGGAAGGATGAACACCTGCAAAACCCAAGCTTAATCTGTAGATCTCTGACTCTGATCTAGTGATATGCTATGGTACAAGAGGGGAAGCACAGGGCAGAGTGGCCAGGGCAGGGATGGGGTTACGCATCATTGCAGGATTAGTGTAAGGGTCATAAATAACACATGTCCCACACCTGACACAGGACCTGGAACCTCAGACAGAAGGAGATCAAACCAGTCAATCCGAAAGGAAATGAACCCTGAATACTCACTGGAGGGACTGATGCTGAAGCCAAAGCTCCAGTACTTTGGCCACCTGATCCAAAGGGCTGACTCACTGGAAAAGACCATGATGCTGGGAAAGATTGAGGACAAGAATAGAAGGGGTCAACAGAGGATGAGATGGTTGGATGGCATTATTGATATCATGGACATGAGTCTGAGCAAACTCGGAGAGATAGTGAAGGACAGGGAAGCCTAGCGTGTTGCAGTTCATGGGGTCACATAGAGTCGGACAGAACTTAGTGACTGAACAGCAACAAGTACCAAAAAAGTGGCAACAACATTATTTGGCTGTTTATTAGACAACAGAAAACGGCCTTGCTCATGTAAGGACAAGGCATCTTTAAATACAAAGATAAAAAGAAAGGCAGAAGGCCGTGATTGGAAACACCAGAATCAGGCTGGAAAATATTTAATTCTTTAGTCACTGAACCTCCTCTCATGGGGCAGCACGGGGGAAGGGACAGCACCTTGGCCAGCACTTCGGCAGAGTTACTCATCTTGCTCCAGACACTTGGCCATCAAGAGCAGGGCTCTCCCCCTGAAGGAGGCCAGGATGGACAACTCTATGGTTTTCATCACATGAGGCCATAGATAATCACACTGATTACATAAGCATAAAAATGTGACACAGATTCATTTGCTAACCCATTCAAAAGACACTTTTTTTTTTTAATCACCCACTATGTGCAAGGCATGTAGTGAAGAGAAGTGGGAGAAGTCATCTGCCTTGCCCTCAAGGCAGGGGCTCTGTCCTTGGCTCAGTCCTGAGTTTGGTTCCAGCTCAGAACATGGCATCTACCATTTTAGCAGGAAGGTTATAAATATGCGTTTGGTCAGTAGGACTCATATTTAGGATATAATGGTCCGGTTACAATAAGAAAGACAAAAATAAGCAGTTGCCTCTGTTCTGAAACCGGTAATTGCTCTGTTTAAGCTTCCTGATCTGTGGAGTCTGGGAAGCAGGTCGAGGGAGAGAGATCGCAGCACTGCCTACCTGCTGCTCAGAGACGTACCCAAGAGCCCCCGGGAGCCTGCACTGTAATTACCGTAGTCGTGCTAGCCCCAGAGCCCCACCAGCAAGTATAATAATTTCCTATGTAATTATCCTCCAGATAAGAACACGCATCCTCCTCCCAGCCCTTCTTCCTCCCTCTCCTTTTATTTCCCTTCTCTCTCCATCTTCCTTCTTTCCCTTCATCTCCCAAACAAATTCAATAAGGTCCACATCAGGATGCAGAAGAATCCACTCCAAGGTCACCTTGTACCCGGGCCTGGGGCTGCTCTCTCCTGGGAGAGAACACCGACGTGTTCCCTGATGTCGTCAAAGAAAGCCTGGATAACGAAACTTTCCTCTGCCTTCCTCCAGACAAGACTCCTTGACTTTCTATCAATGGTCTCTACCCCCAAACTCCCCTTAGGCTCAGGCGGGGCATATAATTACTGATGGGGAAACTGCCTGAGAAGACTGGCCCGCAGGTCACCGCAGAGATTCTTTAACTCCTTAATGACAAACTGGCACATAAGGCATCTGATGGGTGATTGAGACTCGGCACTACGTTAAATGCTTTACGTCATGTTCAATCCTCACAGCAACCCTAGGGGGTAGGCACTGTTGTTATCCATATATAGAGATGAGTAAGTGAAAGGCCAGTTAACTCTCCCTAGATCCCTTCACCAATAAGTAGCTGAGCTGGGATTCCAATTTGGTCCATATGACACCTTCGTGTATTTCATCACCCTGCTCAGTTGAAAATGAAAGTTGCTCAGTTGTGTCCAACCCTTTGCGACCCCATAGACTGTACAATCCATGGAATTCTCCAGGCCAGAATACTGGAGTGGGTAGCCTTTCCCTTCTCCAGGGGCTCTTCCCAATCCAGGGATCGAATCAAGGTCTCCCGCATTGCAGGCGGATTCTTTACCAGCTGAGCCACAAGGGAAGCCCAAGAATACTGGAGTTGGTACCCTATCCCTTCTCCAGGGCATCTTCCCTATGTAGGGCCTCCTGCACTGCAGGCGGATTCTTTACCAGCTGAGCTATGAGGGAAGCCTCTGCTTTGTTACCCTCCACTGTATGGGCTTTACCCACATCGCTGCTCTCCCACTTCTGTCATTGGTGATTCACGGTGCAAATGATAAACCCGAACTCTGTCTTCCAGCTCCCAGCACTCATTCAAAGCCTCCTTCTCATGTATCAGGGCCGCCTTCCTTTCGTCACAGACAGCCATGGCTCACTTGCTCTCAGGCTGTCTGTGGCATTTCCATTTGTTCCCCAGCTAGGCCCACCTTGCTTTGCAGAGGGAGGCAGATAACATCTGCATTTTAGGACAAGCAGATAACACCCTTGGCTCTCAGGACTGGTTGGAAAGCAGCAGGGAACACCAATGGGAAAGAGTGTCTGGAGAATGGGCCCTTCTTGTGCCTCCCCGGTCACAAGGGTGGAAAAGGAGAAGTGGGCAGGAGGTTCATGGAGCATTAGCTGGAGTCGCTATGCAGTTAAGAACCATCAGTGGAGGTTCATGAGGAAACGAAAAACAGAACTGCTGTATGACCAGCAATTCCACTCCTGGGCATATATCCAAAAAAAAAAAATTCAAACAGACAATTCCAATGTTCACAGCAGCACTATTCACAATAGCCAAGACATGGAAACAACCTGAGTGTTCACCAACAGATGAATGGATAAAGAATACGTGGCACAATGGAATATCACTCAGCCAAACAAAGAATGAAATGATGCCACTGTACCAACACGGATGGATTGGAGATTATGCTACTAGGTGAAGGAAGTCAGACAAAGACAAA
This sequence comes from Neotragus moschatus, assembly GCA_006410615.1. Taxonomy (NCBI): domain Eukaryota; kingdom Metazoa; phylum Chordata; class Mammalia; order Artiodactyla; family Bovidae; genus Neotragus; species Neotragus moschatus. Next base: position 710,716 of record SJYA01001562.1, on the reverse strand, counting down.
GATCGCATGATATCACTTATATGTGGAATCCAAAATATGGCACAAATGAACCTATCTATGAAACAGAAACAGAATCATGGACATAGAGAAAAGCCTGGTGGCTGCCAAGGCTGGGGGGTTGAGAAAGGGATAGAGTAGGTGTTTGTTGTTAGCAGATGTAAGCCTTTATGTATAGACTGGATAAACAACAAGGTCCTACCGTATAGCACAGAGAACTATATTTAATATCCTATGACAAACCGTAATGGAAACAAATATATATTTTTAATGTGTATATACATATAACTGAATCGCTTAGCTATATAGCAAAAATTCACACACACTGTAAATCAGTACGTGTGCAGGCCCAGTTGCTCAGAAGTGTCAGACTCTTTGCGACACTATGGACTGTTGCCTGCCAGGCTCCTCTGTTCACGGGATTCTCCAGGCAGGAATACTGGAGTGGGTTGCCATTTCCTCCTCCAGGGGATTTTCTCAACTCAGAGGTTGAACCTGCGTCTCCTACATCTCCTGCATTGGCAGGTGGATTCTTGACCACTGAGCCCAAATCTGGACGCCCCCTCAGAAGCCCAAATCAAGTATACTTCAATAGAAATACTGACAAAGTGAATACGTGTGTGTGTGTATATATATATATAATCATCAATGGATCAGGACTAAGAATATTGGCAGATAAAAGGGAAGGCCATTAAAATATCTGTCATAAAGTAATTAAACTGATTGGGGGGAGTGTGGCTTAGAGAAAGGGGTCAGATTACTTTTTTGAACTCTCATCTAACTTGCAAGCAGGAATGGAAAGGCTTACAATTACAATCCATACATAACAAACTTGCTAAATGAGCTCGGGTCTCCGTCCCCCTCAGAAGTTGTGGGTCTGTGTCCTGAGGGTGGTCAACCCCACAGGCAATGCTCTTCTCACCAGCAGCCCTTTGACCATCCGTGTGACACCCCTCGCTGACCCACTGAAGTTAGAGCAAGCATTATGCAAGGCTTGGGTATTAGTGTCCTTGGCATCCCTGGGTCTGCAGTTGGCATTTTTATCTCCGTTGTCACATGGCCTCCTTATGTTGATGCTGGTCATAGGCTCTAAGGCCCACCCTAACTGAGCATAACCTCACTGTCACGTTCTGAGGTTACGCGTGGACATGGATTTGGGAGCGGGGAGTGGGGACTCTCTTTAACCTCGCATAGCTTGCCAGCGGCATTGTTGGCTGATCCCACAGAACAGCAAGGAGAGGATTTGGGTTCCTAAAGGGAAAGCCTCAGGTAAACCTCGATATAGGTGGGGAGATGGAGGAGACAAACCACCCTGAGCAGCGTCCATGCCGGACTGAGGCTGCACCCTCGCATCTAAAACATATCACAGAAATCAAGTCCAACAGACAAAAGTAAGTCACGCAGAGAAGAAGGCGACTTCCCCCATAGCCCAAAACAGCCCAGGCCCCTTCCCCTTCAAAGTGCAACACTATCTAGGCACCACACCGAGAGATTCAATTCACCCTGCACCCTCTTTCTCCAAACTCACATGGAAAAGAGGCAAATTCCTTCAGTCTCCTTTCATCTCCCTTCTAAGCCCCACGAGGGCTGGGGGTCACCCAGGGGCTCTGGCTGAGATGGAGCCCTCTCAGCCTCCATTCAGCCAAGAACAATCCCAGGGGTGGGGGGCGGGGGCTCACGGCAAAGCGCAGAGCAGAGCTAACCCTCAGGCTCCCCTAAGGCAGTCCTTTCTGCTAGTGGGGACTGATTTCTGAGGCCTTCAGGGAGGTGCTGTGCGGAACTGCATCCAATCTGGGCTAAGCAGATTAGTTCCCTCCCAGGGAAAGGTTTCTGGACAGCTGAGCAGGGCAGCTCCCTAGGCAGTGGTGGGGGGCTGTCATTACAAGCCCCAGACAGGACATGATGACATGCTCCCTGGAGGGAGCTCCTAATTGAATTACAGAATGTCTCCTGAGCATTAAAGGCAGCCTGTGCTCAGAGGTAGCCGAACAGTCCAGGAGCAGACCTTCTGTGGAGCTGGTGCTGGGAGGGGTGGGGCTTGGGAGGAGCTGAGATGCCTGAAGTAGAGAGGGCTCTGGGGAATCTTGGTGGTCTTGCAGACCCTGGGAGAGAAGAGGAGGAAGGCACGGAGAGTGGGGGATGCTGGGCATCCCTGGAGCTCATACCTGAGAAATGCGTTCAAATCCCATATTTCCCCAGCTTGTTGCAACCAGGAGGTGGTAGAGAGCCAGAGGACCAGGCCTCTGTTCGTTCATTCATTCATTTAACTAGCATCTTTTGTGCCCCTAGGATGTGTGATGAAAGAGAACCAAGTACTGCTCTGATCTGAGGATGCAGCCTGCTGTGGGGACCATTCACTCCTGAAGTCAACTTCTACTTTTATCTACGCATGCCCCACAAGCCGCAGCCAACCAGCCCTTCTTCCTAACAAGTTCTTCTAAGTGGACTAGAGGAGGAGGTATGCAAGTCACCTTTACTGACTCCAAACTGAACGACGACGAAAGGAGACTTCCCTGGTGGTCGAGTGGTTAAGAATCCACCTTGCAAGGCAGGGGACGTGGGTTCAGTTCCTATTCGGGGAACTAAGATGCCACACACCTCAGAGCAACTGAGCCCATGTACCACAACTAGAAAGCTTGCCAGCTGCAACTGCTGAACCCCACGTGCTCTGGAGTCTGCAGGCCGCAACTACCAAGCCCACAGGCCACAACTGCTGAGCTGGAGCGCCGCAGCTAGAGCGTTCCCGCATCGCAACGAGAGATCCCATGTGCTGCCACTAAGGCCCGACATTGCCAAATAAGTAACAAAAATGATAAATTGTGACAAAAGGCAGGAGGAGTCCCTGTGTGGCTGAGGCTCAGGGGCCCCTCTTTCATGGCCGTGATCACAGGCATCCCTTTCCCCGGGGGTGGCGCCTCTTCTCACAGTGCTCAGCCCACTGTATGAGCTCCGTGAGCATCTGCTGACTGTACCCTGAGAGACTGGCTCCCCCTCCCCACCTCCTCTCTGGAGGGAGGGCTCTCGTAGGTTCTCTGAGGGCTGTGGGCTCTCTGACTATCCTCCTCCTCTATCCCTTCGTCTTTGTGACCCAGACTCAGACACCAGGGTCACAACCTCAAAGGGGGCCCCCTCAATCTGAACACATGTTCCTGAGTCAGCCTGGCCTGCAGCAAGCCAAAGCGTCAGCTGCGTTCATTCCTGATGGTGAAGTGGCCAGACAAGGATCCTCTGTGTACCCGCCCGGGCAAGGGTGGGTCTAAGACAACAGCCAAGAGCGATGAGTCCAGATTTCTGAGCTGGGCATTAAGGAGTCTATTTGGCCCTTGCCAAATTGCCTGGGCCCAGTTGTCCCTGAATTAAAGGACAGCCAACTCTTGCTGTTAAGGAAGAAATGTCCTCTTAACTCTTTCTATATGAGAATGAAGTTTGCTGCTTCAACTTCCTGACCTTATTCTGATGCTAAACTATGTAATGTAGTTGAAAGAATATGTGATTTATAAGCAGAAGATCTAGGTTTGGACACTAACCCTTAAACGCTTTGTGTCTTAAGGTAAATCAACATTTTTTAAAGTCAGCTAACTCATCCGAAGAAATTGATAATATTAAAAGTGCAGTTTTTATTTCTATATAAATATTATAAGTCTTATTATGTAAAAACATAACAGCCACAACAGTAATCTTTCCCAAAGGTCTAAACAATGCAGAAGCCTAGAAAATCAACACTGTGTCCTATATTCTGATATATTCTCCAGCATATTCCAATCTCCCCAGGGATCACTCTCTTCAAAACAACTTTAAACAATTAGTTCCTAATATTTTCAAAGTATTTTATATCGATTTGTTCCTTTGAAAGTGAGTTCGTGGCTGTGTTCATTCTACTCTCTCCCCAGTCCTCAAAATAGAAAGTATATATTCTGCCAACAGTCCATGGGTTAACCAAAATACCATTTCTGTCTACTTTGGCTAGAATGGTATTAACTCATTGTTGTGACACTAGTTAACTTTTGCTGTAGTTTATGAAAAAAAAAAAAGGAAATCTAATTAATTTTCAGCTAAGAATACTGTAAAACCTGGGGTCCCACAAGGAGGGGATAATTAAAGTNAAAAAAAAAAAAGAGCACCAGAGTGAGTGGTCTGTTTCCTGGAAGATATCAGTCTTCTTGGTATTATCATGAGGCTAGTTCTTTCTATCCAAATGCCAGGCTTTCTTGAGGGATACCCACTCTTGGTCACTCAGAGAAATCACAGCTTAGACAGTAGACAGAAGGCGGTCCAAACACAGAAGCCAACAGCGTGAAGGAGGCAGACATAGGGAATAGAATAAGAGTAAGACGGGAGACGGGACTAAAGGGCAAGAGGACGAAGTCACTGAGCTCGAGCAAGAGCAGCAAGCGTGGCCTGAGCGTCAGCGGCTCCTGGAGCACAGACAGTAAAGAGAGAAGGGTGCAGCCGAGGATGTCCAGAAGAGAGAGCACGTGCAAGAGAAAGCAGCCAAGGGAAAAGGGAGGCGCAAGCAGGGAAATGGAGTGAACATACAGAGTATCTGCCGTCAGGTCCAGGGTTAGCCCTAGGGATGATGGTATGTACACCTTCCATGACTGCACCTTCCATGACTGCAGCTCAGAAAAAGAGGGTCAGGGGTTAGGAGGGTCCCAAGGAAAAATCACACAGGAGTCACAAGGAGGAAACCAAAAGGGAGACCAATCAAGACCAAGGGCTCTGGAAAAAGATGGACTACTACAAAGAAGCGGCAGAATTCATCATCTCCAATCCACAGCTTGCTCCACAGCCATATTCTGAATAGGAAGCTACTATCAACATGTCACTCATTTTGAAAGTACCAACTAAAGCATCCATGTTAAACAGCTGTCTGCATTATAACTAACTGGTTCTTCATGAATTCTTATCACCAAGTGGTAAGGGAACTGGGCTCAGGCAAGAGCAGGTTAACCAGCTTGTGTCCATGCCATGCCAACCCTTCACTAGAAAGGGCCAGGATGCTGCCACATTGAAAACTGAACTCAAATATATATGCTCACCAAGTGATGACAATTTTAGAAAAACAAATTTTTCCATAACGAAAAAATTTTACTTCAACTTTATCTTCTTCTCTACTTAGCCAGATAACTTCCTATTTGTGTATGTGGCATATGGTAGGGTAGGACTGTAATTCCTATGAATAACTATCACATCAGCTAAAAATGTTTATCTAGTGCTTTCCTTCGTGGTCTTTTAGCAAAATCCTCAAAGCATGTGATTCCTACAAGATGCTTCTGGATGGTGCAGAATTTAACTACAGGGATTTTGCTCTGTTTGTAGGTCAAGGAGTTCTCTCTCTCCAACTATTAGTTACACACTGCTCTACACTAGGACTTCTGATTGGTTCTGGAAGCACAAGTTAGTTTCTCTTTTAAAAGGACAACAAGAAAATAACACTTTGAATAAACTGAAGACTGTAGCACTGAATTCTACTCCATTCCTAGTGGAGTTGATGGGGGCATAGCCCAAGGATGGGAAAGGAATGAGTGCTCATGTATGACCCAAACACACTTGGAAAGTTGATGAAAGTTGGACAACAAGGAAGAGTCCTCCCCACTCACCTATCTCACTTTGCCCAAGTATCCTTTTCTATCATGCTTGTGAGTGAATGAGAAAACTTGAAGAGCCAGAAGAGTTGAGACAAACGAAGCAAGGCCCATGGCAAGATCTTTATTGTTGTTCCTTTATTATTGCCTAAAGCCCCAACTAACATCATTGCAAGCAATGCTCAGAGGAGCCGGCTTTGAGGCTGAGCTTGTTTCATTTTCTGATTGGCTGGTCATGTGACCATCTCCAACCACAGTGTGCCTTTCTCCTCAAACCCAACCTGACATTCTCCTTGGTGGAGTCTCTAACTCTGCACACCTCGAGTTTTCTCATACCAGAGGGCAGACCAAAGTGAAAAGACCCAGGGCAGGCACACTGAATGCTCTGTTGCCTATGGTCCCTGACCAAGTCCAGCAGAGAGAGTGCTGCCCAATCCAGTATTGCCAAGGATGTTGCACCTTTATACCCTAAAACAAATAAACCAGGAAAGCTCTGGACTTGCTGGCAATCTTTATGGACATATAAGGTTTAAGTATATTTGGCATGTTATGGATCCTGAAGTTGGAATATGTCATCTTTGACATATTCTTGGGCAATTTTAGTAATTAAGAAAAGAAAAAAAAATTTATCAAGACCTGGGGCCTTTCTGGGCACACCATCCAAAGCTTCTGCTGAAGAGTCCACACAGCCTCTAATTATTCCTTTGTGCCCCAAAGCGAGGAAATTGTAGTTGAACAACCCTATCTGAAATGTTCCACTATTCTGTTAAACGCCCCCCTCCCCCCCCCATTTAACAATTCGCTTGAACACGGATTCCTTTCTTCGGGATCACTCTGAATCAAGCACGTAGGTCCACTGTGAGCTCCATGAAGCCATGGTTCTGGGGGTGAACTGCTTACCTACAACTGCAAAGAGAGCTTGTTACTGGAAATCAGCACTGCAGGCTGAAGAAAGGACAAAGAAAAGGATTCCAGCTAAGGGGGAAATCTCTCTACCTCCACTGCACTTCTACCCGCTCTAAGTGTGCAGCTTCTGATTTTTCTCAAGTGCAGAAAGGACATTCTAGAAACAAATGGTCCTCCTCTATGCATGCGTGCGTGCTAAGTCAATTCAGTCGTATCCAACTCTTTGCGACTCTGGGGACTGTAGCCCGCCGACAGGCTCCGCTGTCCATGGGATTCTCGAGGCAAGAATACTGGAGTGGGTTGCCATACCCTCCTCCAGGGGATCTTCCCAACCCAGGGATTGACACCACATCTCTTACATCTTCTGCATTGGCCCGGAGGGTTCTTTATCACTAGTGCTACCTGGGAAGCCCCTTATCTTCCTCCGTGGCCAGATAAAAATTATCCTATTACTCTGCTGAGCCAAAGAAAAAGCAAAAACCTGACTGTGTTTAGTTAAGTTGGAGAATGTGAAAATTGTGTCCTGGGTAACTCCTTATTTGTATAGGTTTTGATGGGAAGATGCCTTTGGCTAAAACTTTACAGAAAAAGCACCCCTGGAAGAGAATGGCTTGCATCATTCTGAAAAAAAAAATACTGCACTATTTCATGGAACAAGGTCTAGCGTAAAGTTAACCATCACCAAGAGATGTCTCAGCTACACTTGTCACTTTTTTCAGCAAGAGATCACTAAGATAACCCTTCTAAAATTTTTTTCTATGAGTTCAATATTTTCCTTCCTGAACAGTTTCAAGGTGAACCAAAAGATTAAAAATAGTTCATAATATATTATTATTATTAGTTAAGACATTACTCACAAAAACACTCCTGGATGTGTCCTTCCAGGGCATCTTTCACCCATGAATTTTCATATTCTTTCCAAAGTTAACATTTTTATGGATAAAAATAAAATGGAAAAGACCAAAAGGGGAGGGGGAGACATTAAATCAGTAGCATCCAAGAAAGTCCTTCCTAAAGTCTGACTTTCTATCATATCTACCTGTGTGATCTCGGACAAGTCGCTTTGCATCTCAGATTCTCACATTTCATAATTTGTAAAACTGGGAGGACAGATACCTTCCAGTTTCAACATTCTATATTTGCTTGGGAAATGTGTGGTACAGCTTACACTCCATTCCTTGAAGGAGGCCCACGCTATTTAATTATAGTAGATCTTGCTATTTGCATATTTGACATCTGAGTCTTTGGCTATTCCCAGAGACCCCAAAGGTCAATGAGCTGTAATAATCTTATTTTTGCAGAGGCCCTCTGTGAGCCTGGTATACAGGAGTGAGTCACGTGTTCAGTGAGTGAGATTAATGTGCAGGAGGCTCGGAGGCCATAATCCCTAGGATGTGCTACAGTGGTAGTCACAAACTACCAGGATTCTTCCAGACCACAGAGATGGCAGTAGTATCCTTCTCAAATATCACAAGTTTATTGTAACGTGGGTTTAAAGTAATCATGTACCCACCCCACACTTCACCTACCTCACCACTACATCTTGGATGAAGGTGACTTTAAAACTTTAGTGGTGTCACGCACAGAAGCTTTCATTCCCCTTTCATTGAGCTAACCTCAAACTATACTTCTCCCACTTGTTTTGATTTGTCTGTATACCTTGTATCCTCTCCACCGGAGAATAAGATCCTTGAGAGTTAAAATGCCACCTCATCTTGGTCACTTATTTCTCTCCAGTACTAGTAATGTACCTAGGATGTAGCAGATATTTAATAAATGTCTGTTGAGTGACTGAGCACTTTTGACGCACTTAGGCACTGCGCTAAGGCGCATTTTCTTACTATCTGTATGTAGTACTAATCATAATCTCAAAGGACATTATTGTTCCTATCACTGCAACAAAATCGCTGGGACTCCGAAGCTGAAATGACTTGTTAAAGTTACACAGCTGATGCGTGACGGATTCACACCTGTTTGTCAGACACCAGAGTGTTTTTCCATCCTAGGACACGTTTGAAGAAGTAAGGCATAAAGCTAAATGCATGAATTCACGGACCTCATATTGTTGGTGGAGCATAGGCCGGGCTTCGTTCTGCAGATTCAGAGCATTATGGTGAGGGCAAAAGCGACAGTGCCACTGGGCTTGGTGGGGAAATAGAAAGTGAAATTGTTCCAGGCATCACACAGCTCTGTCCGAGTCTCCCGAAGGTTCCAATCTCAGGGCTCAGACTGTTCCCACAGTTAGCAGGGTCTCAGGGTAAGAGCTAGACTCGAGCCAGGATGGAGCTGAACACTGGGACTGGAAAGCAAGCATTCACAATCCAGTCATGCAACTCATCTGAAGAGCCGCTTTCCTTCCTAGGCTTCACGGTTTGGTCAAGAGCTTTAGAGCCTTTCAGCTCTGCTTCTGGGAACCAGAAGCATTTGGAGCTTGTTAGAAACAAAGAATCGCAAGCCCTACTTTAGATATTGGAGGTCATAATCTGCATTTTAGCAAGATGCCTGGCTGGTTCACAAACACATTAAAATTTGAGAAACACTACTCCAGAATATTGATGATATTAGATGATATTCTAAGGTCCTTTCTCTCTCCAACACTTTATGAGTTTAGATTAGTAACCTTCATGGTAACCAAAAAACTAGCATGCTTATTGGAGAAGGCAATGGCACCCCACTCTGGTGCTCTTGCCTGGAAAATCCCATGGACGGAGAAGCCTGGTGGGCTGCAGTCCACGGGGTCGCTAAGAGTCGGACATGACTGAGTGACTTCACTTTCACTTCTCACTTTCATGCACTGGAGAAGGAAATGGCAACCCACTCCAGTGTTCTTGCCTGGAGAATCCCAGGGACGGAGGAGCCTGGTGGGCTGCCGTCTATGGGGTCGCACAGAGTCGGACACGACTGAAGTGACTTAGCAGCAACAGCAGCAGCATGCTTATTAATTAGGGTGACACAAAAAATCAAGTAACCTGATTACCTCGGTGGTGCCTTCTGAAGAATAGTGTTAATTCATCAATATTACTATTAATGAGCTTGTTTACCAAGTGCATATCATGTACGGGGACACTGCATGTACATAACATGTACATAACTTGTATAGGGATACAATATCATGAATCATTATAATAGATCTGCTAGAGTGACATTATGATCTCCTTTTTATCCACGGGGAAAAAAATCTCATAAATTAATAAAATTTCCCCAACGTGGTTAAATTAGTACTAAAGCCAGAATCCTAATCCACAGAGTACTATACTTAGAGCCCATGGTTTTCTTGCTGTATCATACTGTCTCTAGCTGTAAAATTACAATTTCAAGTATCAAAAGTAGGCCTCTTTTTGTGAGAATAGATTAGCATGTTTTGGACTCATTCTTCTGCAGTGAAAAAGGCCAAGAGGGTAGTCTAAATTCTACTGATGTCTAAAAAACTAATGCAAAGGAAAAGATGGGAAACCTTAGAATACCTGGGCCAGCATCTCAAACGTGTAGAAGTTCATACATATTTATAACCAATATTACCCAGAAGTGATCACTCATGAGGCTCATTTACACCAAGACAGTAATCAAGCTGAAAACATACATAGGCTTGAGGAAAGTTTAGTCATATTTGGAGATTCCAGGTGCACAGTTGATTACTAATGAGGTGAAGAAATTGGGATCCCAACTTCTGATCTCTCAAAATACTACTCTTCGGTGCCCTCAGCAGATTGGTACTGAATGGGAGGAACCACGAGGCTCTCCAGTTATGGCCAATGCTGATGTCATTTAATGCCTGACAGTAATTTATCTACTGACATTGCCATTAACACGCATGAAATTTCAAGGGGGTTTCCTCGCCNCTCATTCATATGTTCTTCCTGAATGAATTTTATTTATTTTAATTACTTCTAAGTTGTTTTGTTCTCTAAATTCGAATAACCAAACTGTCATTCTGTCAAGGAAATCTGTTGTTTTCTATTTTGAAAAAAAAAAAAGTCACTCTTTATTGACAAATATACTCTTTCTCACAAGTTTATAAAGTAAACATTGACTTGTTCAACAGATAATCTGAATGTGTTATCAGAATTCACTTTAATTTTATAAAAGAAATATTTGAGAGAAAGTAATTTGCAAAGTTATCAAAAGATCTAATGATAAAGAGTTTCCCTGGTGGCTCAGTGGTGAAGAGTCTGCCAATGCAGGAGACAGGGGTTTGACCCCTGATCTGGAAATATCTCACATACAGTGGTGCAACTAAGCCTGTGTGCTACAATTGTTAAGCCTGTGCTCTAGAGCCAGTGGGCCACAATTACTGAGCCCACATGCCAAAACTACTGAAGCTCACACACCCTAGAGACCCTGCTCTGCAACAAGAGAGCCACCACAATGAGAAGCCCATGTATCAGAACTATAGAGTAGCCTCCCCTCGCTGCAACTAGAGAAAAGTCCACGCAGTGCTGAAGACCAGAACAGCCAAAGATAAAGAAAGAAAGAAAGTTACTTAAAGCAAAAAGATATAATGACAAGTCTTTAGAAAAATAAGATATTGACAGAAATTCTTATTTTATGACTTTCAGTGTCAAGGTGCTTGAGAAAGAGATAAAAGAATAAAGGGACTGTGTGTAGAGTTGATGGGCGTGGGGAGCAGAAGATTATGCTCTCAGGGGCCAGCCCAGAGTCTTGTTTACAGTGAAAATCAACAAACATTGTTGATTGGAGGTGAGACAAATTGTTCCCTAACAAACTGAAATAAAATCTCTTCTGGATGAATTGCTAAGATGGTTGGCAAATACCAAAATTCAGTGTTTCATTGATTTAAAACTGTCCTGTAAGACTTACAGGCTGGCAGTCCCTTGGCTATGACAAAAGGAATACTAAAATACAATGGTGAAAAGATGATCTTTTCAACCAAAGGTTCTGAGCTTATTGGATGTCCATCTGCACACACACACAAATTGATCTTAGGTTCTACCTTATACCTTAAAGAAAAATCAGTACCTAGTGGATTGCAGATCTAAATGTGAAAGGTAAAACATCAAAGCTTCTAGAAGAAAACATGGCCACCTCAGGGATTGCAAATATTTCTCAAACTGGACGTGAACAGCACTAACCACAAAGCAAAAGACTGTACTAACTGAAAATTAANAAAGAAAAATCAGTACCTAGTGGATTGCAGATCTAAATGTGAAAGGTAAAACATCAAAGCTTCTAGAAGAAAACATGGCCACCTCAGGGATTGCAAATATTTCTCAAACTGGACGTGAACAGCACTAACCACAAAGCAAAAGACTGTACTAACTGAAAATTAAGAACTTCTCTACTTAAAAACACCACTAGAAGACCTATGCTATATGTATGTTTAATAAAGGACTTTTATCAAGAATACATAAAGAATTCCTACAACTCAATAGAGAAATGAACACAGAAGAAAAATGACTTAAAATTAATAGAGACTTTACGAAAAAAAGATACTCTACTGATCAATAAACTTATGAAAATGTGTTCAACTTTCTTAGTCATCAGGGAAAGAAAACATTAAATCACGATGTGACAGCACTATAACCAGAGGTATCCTCGTAAATGTTCGACAATTGGCTTTCTAGAAGGAAGAAAAATGCATATATTTGTGTATCACAAATTGACAAACAGTAAAACATACAGTGTATACTCTTTACTGTAAATTCCACACAGCCAACTGGTTCTTACAGAATTCGTTCTGATTTTTGCTGAACTTTTACATCCTTATCCAAGGCTATAATTCAACCACGCTTTGATAATTTTTTAGCTATTCACAAGGTACCAATTACACACATGAAACTTTTAAGTTTAATCTGCATTATTAATATTTCCCCCATCACTTTCTGAAGTCTATATAAATCAAGCCCTGATTAGTGGCATGTCCTAGTTTTCCTGGTATAAATATTCCACTGTGGTCAGTCTCAAACCACCTAGAAGATATTGCTAAAGAAATGCATAAATATTATGTATTATACAGTATTTCCATCATATATATAAAATTACTATAAATAAGCCCAATAGCATAGAATGATNACATGAAACTTTTAAGTTTAATCTGCATTATTAATATTTCCCCCATCACTTTCTGAAGTCTATATAAATCAAGCCCTGATTAGTGGCATGTCCTAGTTTTCCTGGTATAAATATTCCACTGTGGTCAGTCTCAAACCACCTAGAAGATATTGCTAAAGAAATGCATAAATATTATGTATTATACAGTATTTCCATCATATATATAAAATTACTATAAATAAGCCCAATAGCATAGAATGATAGTTAAATGTAGTACAATAATTGTTTTACTATAACTTATTTATGTTTATGTAAGTTAATTTTTAATAATGGTTATTTTTAACAACCAGTTGTCAAAATTACTACAAATTTAACCTTTGGTCCCTGAGAGCTGGTCCAAGCCAACTCCAACATACCTTTGAACCTACCAGAATGAAAAGATAGCCAATATCACATGAGATCTATGACAATTAATTCCTGGATAAATCCCCAACAGAATGAACACCTAGGTTCATCAAAGACATGTATAAGAATGTTCACAGCTGCACTATTCATAATAGCCCTGAATGAAAAGCAACCCCAAAGTCATCAATAATAGAGCAGATAAATAAATCATATAATATTCAATGAGAATGAACACACTATTGTTACATGTACCAACATGGATGAATTTCATAAAGGTGAAATAAACCAGACCTAAATGTATACATGGGCTTCCCTGATGGCTCAGACAGTAAAGAATCCGCCCACAATGTGGGAGACCTGTGTTCGATCCCTGGGTTGGGAAGATCCCCCGGAGGAGGGCAAAGCAACTCACTCTAGTATCCTTGCCTAGAGAATTCCCATGGATAGAGGAGCCTGGTTGGCTACCGCCCATGGGATCACAAAGAGTCAGATACAACTAAGCGACTAAGCACAGCATAGCAAAAGAATACATGCTGTTTTGTTTCCATTTATATAAATTCAAAAACAGACAAAAGTAGTCTACAGTGTCAAAGTCAGGAGAATGGGGTAAGGGCTCAAGGGAGACAATCAGTGTTCTGGTTGTGTTCTTTTTCTCAGTTGGCACGGTCTCCATAGTTGTGTCCAGTGTGTGAAAATTCATTAAACTGTACCACTTAAGGAGAAGGCAGTGGCACCCCACTCCAGTACTCTTGCCTGGAGTATCCCATGGATGGAGAAGCCTGGTAGGCTGCAGTCCATGGGGTTGCTAGGAGTTGGACATGACTGAGTGATTTCACTTTCACTTTTCACTTTCATGCATTGAAGGAAATGGCAACCCACTCCAGTATTCTTGCCTGGAGAATCCCAGGGATGGGGGAGCCCGGTGGGCTGCCGTCTACAGGGTCGCACAGAGTCGGACACGACTGAAGTGACTTAGCAGCAGTAGCAGTACCACTTAAGATCTGTGTGATTTTCTGTGGCTGTGGCATTTCAGGGTTTAAAACATTTAAAATCTACTCCCTAGATTTAAAAAGGTAAAACTGACCTAACTGATAATTCCAAGGTAATATTATGTTGGCTAATTTAATTATCTATAACTGAAGGAGTTGTTTAGTCACCAAGTCATGTCTGACTCTTTGCAAACTCCATGGACTGTAGCCTTGCTAGGCTCCTCTATCATGGGATTTTTCAGGCAAGAATACTGGAATGGATGGCCTTTTCCTTCTCCAGGGGATCTTCCCGACCCAGACATCAAACCCAAGTGTTCTGCTTAGCAGGTGGAGTCTTTATCACTGAGCCACATGGGAAGGCCACTGAAGGAGTAGGGGAGTAGAAACCAGAAGGTTGATGAATGGAGTCCCACTGTCTCATCATGAGAGCCTCTGAAAGAATTTTTATTCCTTTTGTGACTCAATACTTTCTACTACAAATAAAAGTGGATTATAAAAATCAGAAAATTAATGAAACACAAAGCTTACCAAATCTCTATACTAACCTTCAAAATAGCTAAACTCTATGAAGCGATTTTGTAACAGAAAGTAATATATCCCCAAATAATTTACTTNTACTCAAAGGTTTACCACACTCTCTAGAGGCCAGAGGACTTTGCCCTCTATGAGTCCTTGACAGACCTGGAGAATCACAAACCATGCAAGGGGATCGGAGTGAAAGGAAGAAAGAAAGGGCCTTGCTCACCTAGTTTAAGTTCTGCTTCTCCAGATGCTGGATCTACATCCGCATGTAAGTCATCCCCCACACTGGAGGCAACAATGGAACCAGGATCACATGCCAAAGAGGGCCGTGCATTAGAATAACTTTGGAGCTCTAAAAAATACAAGTAACTGGATCTTACTTCAGACCTAAGTTTTGGACTCTCTGGGAGTGAAGTCTCAATATTCAGACTTTTTAAAAGTTCCTTAGTTGATTTAGAGGTACAGCCAAGGTTGAGAATCCTGGGAGAGAATAAAAGGAACACAGACTGACTACGACAGACATTTGCATCTCAGGGATTCCAACCATTATGGAATTTCTCTGGACCCAAAGAAGGACTCTTAGTGTATCATGAGTTGGCTCATAAGTGGGTGTACCACAAAGCCTTTCTATACACTAGACAAACATCCACCCTCCTGGACTCTGACTTCCTTTCAAACCCTGCCAAAGACAAAGAGCATCAACTTCCTACCCATATAAGTAGATTTTCCCATTGTCTCTCCCTAAACCTGCTGTTAGCTTAATCTACACTCTTACTGAAGAAACAGAAAAGACCCAGAGTTCCCTTCTCTACACAGGAAAACGATGCTGCTCATCCCCATTTTCAGCAAGACCTGTTTCTAAGTATTTTCCTTTTCATGGGTGGCATCTTATGTTGACTTCTCCATATTTTTCCTCATGCCATCTTTGTTTGCTCAGTGGTTCATTTATTCACGCACACACGCATGCACTTGTATGAAACTCAGTCCATGTGGTATGGGTCGACTTTCACTGAATTAGATGAGAAGGTACCCAACTCTTTTTTTACACATTCAAAAAAACTTAGAATAAAAGTTCCTAGAGGGTAGCAATTTTTATCTGCTTGGTATTTCTGTACCCCTGCCGTCTATATCAGTGCCTGGCATAGAGTGGGCGTTCAGTATATACTTAGTGAATGAATAGATCCATGAATAAATGTACAAAAATAGAAGGCATAATAGCCAGTGATTTCTCCCACTCTTGGCAGTGTTCAAATGGAGCATCCCATCTGTCAGGGATACTGTGAGCAAGGTTTTTCTAATTTGAGTTATATGAACAAAAATGTAATCCCCCCTGAGGAGCATACACTTCACTGGAGAACAGTGACAGAAAACCAAATTACCAAAAAAAAAAAAAAAAGTCCTAGATTTGGAAGCATGTGCAATGTGCCAAGAAAGTTCGGAGGAAGGAAGGTCAAGTGCTGCCTGGGACCATCAGGGTCACTTCATGGACCAGGCAACTTTGGGTCTAGGATTTGAAGAAAGAACATGAGTTAACTGGGTCAAAGCCACTGCGCCTCAAATAAAGGTAAGAGAAAGCCATGCTAAAGAGCAGGTTAGCCTCAACAAGCAATGTCTGTTTAAAGAAAGGTGAGCAGGGTGTCTGAAGGACAGGGCATTTGAGAGAATTGAGAGAAGCTGCAGCAATCAGTGAGGAATAGTTTGTGAAAGGCCTTGTATGCCGATTCAAGGAATTTGGTGGTAATAAGGAAGTACTGAAAGTCTTTTAATCACAGGAGGGACAAGATTATTGTTTTTCCTTTGGACGGAGACCTAGACTGACAACAATGCAGAAACTAGATATGTGGATGAAGGTGGGGCAAGACTAGGGGCAGAAAGACCAGTTCAGAGACTCTCAAAGTATTTGAGAGAGACGTGATCAGAACCTGAACACAGGCAATGAGAGCAGGCCTGCTGAGGGGAGGCAGGGGTTTAGAGCATTTTCAAAAGTAGAATCACTGTGTGTGTGTGTGTGTGTGTGTGTGTGTGTGTGAATGCTCACTTGTGTCCAACTCATTGTGGACACAATGAATAGCCCACCAGGCTACTCTGTCCATGGAATTTTCCAGGCAAAAATACAAGAACAGGTTGTCATTTCCTACTCCAAGGGAACTTTCCAACCCAGAGATTGAACCCATGTCTTTTGTGTCTCTTGCATTGGCAGGCAGGTTCTTTACCACTGTGCCANACAATGAATAGCCCACCAGGCTACTCTGTCCATGGAATTTTCCAGGCAAAAATACAAGAACAGGTTGTCATTTCCTACTCCAAGGGAACTTTCCAACCCAGAGATTGAACCCATGTCTTTTGTGTCTCTTGCATTGGCAGGCAGGTTCTTTACCACTGTGCCACTTGGAAGCCCAGACTCAGAACAGTCTGGACTATTGAGCCAACAAATGGTTACTACCTTGACAAGACTGAGGAGCATTCTGGTCCTTTGTTGGAGCTCTAGGGCCTTCTTCACTAGAGCCCATAATTCTCCTGGCCCCATCTGTCTCACAGTCACAGACGTCCCTAAAGCTACACAGCTATCTAAGTCTGACCAATCTGTGTCGAATTTTCCAGCTCCCATTTCTTCAGTCCTGGAGATCCTTACAGGAAAAACCCTGCAGGACCCCTGGGATGATGACGGTGCCTGATGTGGTTCGGGGCCAGGTGTTTCTCTTCATCCCTCTTTCACTATCAGAATCTTCTGTTTTCAGTTGGTCCGCAGAATCTTGGATGTGTCCTCAAGTTTATTGGGTGCCAACTGTATGTCGCATTCTTTTCCAGCTACTGGAGGTTCAATATTATATCTTCTACCCGACTAATGCAAAGCTGCCAATCTTGCCACATCTGTTACAGTCTGTGCTCCAGAAAAACAGCAACTACCATCTTTTTGAAATGTAAATCAGATACAGTTAAGTATCCTACATACAAATGAGTTCCTTTCCAAGAGTACATTTGTAAATCCAATTTGTTCCTAAGTCCCAACAAAGTTAGCCTAGGTACCCAACGAACACAACTGGCTATACAGTACTATACTGCAATAGGTTTATAATACTTTTCACACAAATAATTCATTAAAAAAAACAAGCAACACAAAAAACAAACATTTTAAATTTTACAGTACAGTACCTTGAAAAGTACAGGAGTACAGTACAACAGCTGGCATACAGGGGCTGGCATCAAGTGAACAGGCAAGAAGAATTACTGACTGGAGGAGGGTGAAGAGGTGGGAGATGGTGGAGCTGAAGGACCCTCAGCTATAGGAGATGGAGGGCAAGCTGCAATTTCACTCATGCCGAATGTTGATGGAATGCATGTTTGGATCTTTGAAAGCTCGCAACTTGATCCTGCTTGCAGGATCTCAGTTCCCTGACCAGGGATCGAATCATGCTCCCTGCAGTAGAAGTGCAGAGTCTTAACCACTGGACCATCAGGGAATTCCCACTCTTTTCTTTAGAGCCCCCACATTGGCTGGAATCATTGTTTTTCTATCTGTTCACTGGTTTATCATAGAATATAAACTCCATGGGAGCAGAAAACTTGATCTTTTTTCTCACCATGATATTCTCAGGCTGCTTGACTGCAGCCTGGCAGAGTGAGTGTCAGCATTTGTTGGAGAGATCGGTGCTCACTCTGCAGGACTAAGTGTTTTTGGAAAGATGCATCTGTGAGAGGAGATGTCAAGCTTCTGGGAAGCCTCGGGTAGAGAGGTAGATGGTTAAAACCAATGATCTTAGAGAACCGGCAGTTCTGTTCATTTGAAAGCACCTACAGGACCACAAAGTATTTGGAAGGCTGTTGGGAGACTGTTTCTAAATGCATTTCATTCTATCTACCTTAGTCCTCTCAGGGGCACCTTACTTCTCCTCTAGAGTGTGTGGCCTCACAATAGCCAACACTCATAGTGCACTATTCCCTCGACAAATATCAAGTGATAGTCTGTACCAACAGTTGACAAAGGCCTTCTTGCTCCCATTCAGTCCTCATGAGGACGTTCATGATGACGAAGAAACAGAAGCTCAGTTAGCTGCCTAGAGTTTCTAAGCCAAGAAATAACTAAGTCAGAACCTAACCTTGGTCCTCCAGCTTTCAGGGAGTCTCCCTCCACCAAGCTGGAAAAGCATCATGTCAGCAAAGACCAAAAGACAACATTCCCTATTACTGAAAGGAAATCAGGGCCGGGCCAGGGGTGTGAGAGGCCCAGGGCAGCCTGAGGGGGTATCATTCCCACCTTTCTGTGTTCCTAGAGAAAATGACTTGGGCTCTATCTTTCAGAATTATCCACAGAGAGAGGACTGACATCCCTCTGTCCTACTGTCTACCCATGAAGGGAAAGCTGGTCATAAAAGCTGGTACTTTTATGTACCTTTTTCTCAGCTCATTCTCCAGGAGACTGATCTATTTTTCAATACCATTTAGTTCTCTTAATTTTTAAATGTTAAAATGTGGGATTAAATCATATCACTGACCAAAGGAAGAGCAAATGGACTCGGGCAAGCACTCATAGTTCTCTCTCTGATACATGGCTGGGAGAGTCTCTTGTACACTCAACTCCAGGGATGTTCTGGGCCCTTCTTTCACAAGAGGGCACTAGGAGCAGACTCCTGGCAGCTGTGATCTCTCTCTGTCTGACCAAGGATCGAACCCACTGCCCCCTGCGATGGAAAGGAGGAGTCTTAACCACTAGACCATCAGGGAAGTCCCATTCTTCCTCTACTTTAGAGCAAACACACTGGCTGGTCATTAATGATTCCCCTTGAAGTTGACTCCCCCATTAGTTCCTCCTGAGGGTCTGGAAGGCACAGACTCAAGATGATTCTTCCTGAATCCTAAGGGAGAGAGTACAGTGATATGATAGGGAGTAAGCAGAACCTTTGGAAAGTCACTGGGCAAAGGGATTCCAGGTAGACTCTCAACAGAGTCTACATGGATCCAAATACATCCTTCCTGGATGGAAAAGGAAAAGCAGAAGCATAGGACTTGAGCCTGAATTGTCTGGAGCATTTGGGAGCCGAGCGTGACTACTAGTCATTCTGAGAATGCCCTGGAGGGTCACAGTGGGAAGGGACTCCACACAGGAGGGCCAACCTCAGGCCACCAGAACCCTCAACCAGCTCAGGATGCCTTGTAGCCCAGACAGCAAGATAGTTGGGTTGGCTGTTCATCTCACCTCTAGAGACCCAATGTAATAACAGACACACTGGGGGCTTCAAATTGCAGCTGGAAAGCTCTGAAACAAAAGATGTAATAAGCACGAATAATATTCTTAGTAGGAGGTAATCTATAAGCTGTGGGACCAGACCCACAGAACACAGAATTGTCAGGGAAGTAGATTAAAAGTCAACACATCCAACATAGCCTTTTTTAAGGGTAAGGAATGTGAGGCCCAGAAAGCAGCAATGGGTTTTGCCTGTAGTTGTCAGAAGAAATAATAACTAAAACACACTGTTCTTGCCACTTGTTCAATGCATCTTCTGTGAATTTTTATTTCTTCACTGGCTCCTTTTATGATAAATAGGACAGATTCTCTTTCTTGATCTTAGCCCACCTGCCTCAAGAGTGAGGTAGGTTATTCATTTTTCATTGACCAGCCACTGTGTTTCACACACCATATAACAAGAAGTGGGAGAGAGAGAAAGGACTTGGTCCAGGAAAGAAGGTAAGTCTCAAGATGAAAATATATATATATTTTTAATAATAAAAAAATCTTCATTTCAATAAATATAAGGGACTTGTGAAAAACGGATGCTGCATTATCAAAATTCAGAATAAGAGACTGCTTCTTCACAGTCTTCCCATCAGAAAGAGGCATTTGAACTGAAGAACAGTAGGATTCTTAGTGAAGGGCAAAGCATAAGCAAAGGCACAGAAGAAGAAAGGACAAGTGTACTTAGGTGCCCACATGGGAACTGTAAGAAGTGAGACTAGAAGTGGAGTAGTGAAGCAGACCATGGAGGACCTTGAATATCAGGAGTTGGACTGCTGCAAAAAGTGAGAGGCCCTTCAAGGTTTTTGTGTGGGAAAATAACAAGCCTAGATTGGTGTTTTAGGAAGGCAATCTTATAACAGCCACTAAAATGAATTGAAGAACTGGAAGAATGAAGTTGGAAAGATGTTAGAAAGTTATTGTTTATAGTATCATCATAATAATATAGCTTAGAAAGTTATTTTTTTTTTTTACAGGTATGGTAAGGACTGAGTGGGAAAATCAATGTTGGGCACTTTGAATACAGTAGCTTGACTCTGTTGCAAACATACAAATGTTGGCTGCTATAATAATAATTTCTATTATAATTATCATTATTATTATGTAAGAGATTGTCAAATCCATACTGAGGTAGTGGTAGTAGGGATAGAGAAGAGAGGAATGGACTGAACAGATGTAAGCAACACAACAGTCCCCCTTTATCTGTGTGGGATAAATTCTAAGACCCCCAAGTAGATGTCTGAAACTGCAACTAGTACTTAACTCTGTGTATACTATGTATTTTCCTGTATATACACATTTACAGTTAAATTTCCAGATTAGGCCCAGAAAGATTGAAGGAGGAAGGAAAAGGGGACGACAGAAGATGAGATGGTTGGATGGCATCACCAACTCAATGGACATGAGTTTGAGTATACTCTGGGAGTTGGTGATGGACAGCAGGCCTGGCGCGCTGTAGTCCATGGGGTTGCAAAGAGTCGGATGCGACTGAGTGACTGAACTGAACTGAACTGAAATAGGTTAGCAACAATAACTAATGATAAAATAGAACAATTACAACAATACACTGTAATGAAAGTTGTGTGAGTGTATTGTCTTTCATTCTCTCACTCAGAATATCTTATGGTGGTGGTGGTTTAGTCACTGTCATGTTGGACTCTTGCAATCCCATGGACTATAGCCTGCCAGGCTCCTCTGTCTACGGGATTTCCCAGGCAAGAATACTGGAGTGGTTTGCCATCTCCTTCTCCAGTGATCTTCCCAAACCAGGGACTGAACCTGGGTCTCCTGCACTGCAGGCAGATTCTTTACCGACTGAGCTCCCGGGGAAGCCCCCAGAATATCTTACGGTACAAATTTAATGCTTTTTCCATCTTAACGGAGCACTTTATCACACACAGTGGCTGTGATTTTTGCAGCCTGAGGTGCGACTGCAAACCTGTGGGAGAAAACTGGGAGGAAGGAGAGGATCTTGGAGATGAAGTGAAACCCACCTAGAGAGCTAGTGGAACCTGGAGAGTTCTGTGTGATAGAAGTCAAGAGGGGAAAGTTTCACGTAGCTAATGATCAATCTTTTCTGATGGGGGTTGGGAGAAATCAGGAATAAGTTATTATATTTGGCGAATGAGAAGTCCTTGGTGAGTGAAAGTTGGGCAGAAGGTAGGAAAAAATGAGAAAGCAAGGGACTAAGTGAATGAATGAGTGACGGGGAAATAGAAACAGATGTCTACTCTAAAATTTCAAGAGTGTGTGGAAAGCAAGATGAGAAGAGAAAATGACAGGGGAGGAAGTGAACAAAGGGATATTCTTGCCAGGATGTTGAGCGTGTTTACAATTAGATGGAGGGGATTTAATGCTCAAAAGGAAAGAGCTCAGGGCAAGCTGATGGAAGCAGGGCAGGAGGGACTCTGGGCAGGAAGGGAAGGGACAGCTTTTTTAAATTGTGAGACCAGTGACAAGTAAGGATGGAGAACAAAGTTGGGAGATCAGGTTGCAAAGGAAGAGTGTGCAAGCTCACATTATTTGGTTCATTCTCTGGGATTAACAAAGTGGTGTGTGACCTGGACATCTTCTCCTCTCAAGTGATTTGGAAACTGTCATGTGGAAGCTTATACAGTTTCCAGACCCACTTCCGGATCCAGTCCCAACATGACCCAGCGTTCCTGTACACAACCAGGAAAGCACTATTTGTCATTCAGACATCAAGGCAGTAAATGCTACCTGACCCATTCCAAGAGCTGTTTTCTTAGTAGACATGACCCTGTATACCACATTTAAATAAACTTGATTCAGGAATTAGCCTCTATTTACTCTTCATATTATAAAAATGTATATATACATGTGATTCTTCCTATCTAGATGTCTTGTTCAACAGTCTCTACGAATCTCAATCCTTCTTACCCCTCACCTTCCTGCTCAAGACCTTCCCCAGGCTCCAGAGATCTCAGATCTTTAGGGGTCCACCTTGCTGGGCAGCTCAGCTGACTGGGAAGAGTATCTTAGACATGCTGGAGCCATTTTTCCTTTCCTTTCCTTTCACCTCTTGAGGTTGTCTACCCAGTGTTGGGTTTAGAGTGCCCATCCAAAAAACAGACAACTGAACACAAACCAATCTCATTAAAGAAAATAGGGAAATTCCTGCCTAGAAGGACAGCTCTGGTTTGTATGCTAAAACAGAAAGAGGAACCCCCTAACCCTCCCTCATAGGCCAACAGGATGACAATGCACAAGGGTTCTGCAACAGTCCCCTACTTCCTCTCATTACATTCTGGTCTTGATGTACTATCTAAAATGCAAATCTGACCATGCACTTCAGTACTGAAAACCTTCCCAAGTCCCCACCGGAATCTCAGTGGAAAACCTTAGCATGAAGCACAAGTCCTTCAAGATCTGGCACCTTGAACTCCTCTAAACTCACCTCTCTGAACTTTGCCCTCAGTCTTTAGTCATTTGAACAAGCTCTTCTCCACTTTAGGCCTTTGCATACTGATCCCTCCAAGGCTACTCTGACCACTCAGCAATAAAGAATCTGCCTGCAATGCAGGAAACAGATGCAGACTCGATCTCTGGGTGGGGAAGATCCCCTGGAGTAGGAAATGGCAACCCCCTCCAGTATTATGTCCTGGGAAATCCCATGGACAGAGCCTGCCTTTCATTCAAAGACCTTTCTCTCCCACCATTCCCCTCTCTACTTTCACCAAAGCCAGCTCCTCCCTAGCCTGTCTTTCTGGGATCAGCTATCCCTAGAAGTTCTCCTTAAGACCCCTTAGAGACGTGCGCCTCCTACATTTTCACTGCATCTGGGATGTAACCTTCACAGACAGGAATCAGTTTAAATGGTAATTGTGTGTTCACTAGTTGATTATCCTTGCTGGGATGAGTGTGTGTTTATGAGGAAAGGAAACATTCTATTTTATTTGCCTCTGTACCCAGCAAATACTTGGCCAAGGGGACTGTTGAATATTTATTGAATAAATAACTGATTGATTGAATCAAGGAAGGCTTTCTTTCTTGGAGTCAAATGTATTTCTGAAACTCATCAAATGTTTGAACTTCCAAGCAAAGCAACCAGGCTTGAGTGCAAAGGGAGTGATTTTCTCTTTTGAGCCAACCTTGGTAGCTGGAAGAGAAGCTGTGTGACACATTCCTCCAAATCCAGACTGTCGGAAGTGAGTGACTGGACCAGGTAGGCTGAGGAACAATGCCCACAATGACTAACCATGGACAATACCAGTAACTACGCCAGGGACTGTACAAGGAGCCACCTTGCACAGGGACAGGGCAGGGCTGGATCAGGAGGACACTTCTTCAGCTTCAGGGTCCCAGCCAGGGAGAAGTCCATGGGAAGGGCGTGTTTTTTACAGGGTCAGTTTGCTGGCCCTATTCTTCCTTTTCTGACCAGGAGGCTCTGCGGGGCCATGCGTGCATGCATGCTAAGTCACTTCTGCAGTGTCCGACTCTTTGTGACCCCATAGACTGTAGCCCGCCAGGCTCCTCTGTCCATGGGATTCTCCAGGCAAGAGTACTGGAGNGTCATTTTCTCAACCCAAATCAAACAACAGCTTGTGACAGACGCTTGGGTGAGCGCTGGTATGTTGGCTTTGGGGTTTTCAAGACTAAAAATACGAGGGGGCTGTCTCCCAAATTGCTGCTTCTTCTGGGCCTGGAGTCTGGAAGAGAGATGATCCTTTGATGCAGCAACAGAACTAGGGTTTGGCGTTTGGCTTACACGAAGTGTACACACGTAGCCTGAAATCAGATGCCTGTAATTTCTGCTATATTTGTCAGGCTTGGTCCTGGAGGCCTGCGGGGTGGGTAAGCCTCTCCCAAGAATGGGGTTTCACATCCCTGTCTATGGATGGCATTAGGCAGATCTAAAATGAGACTGGTGGGGGCTTCTGTAGAGACACCAGGGCAGATTCTGGGAGAGAGCATAGGAGCAGGAAGTTGCTCTCGGGCCTTTGCTGCCTGAAGCCGAGAATGATGGGCCAAAAAAGTGAGAAGAGTACTCTGCAAGTTGTCAGCACCTCCCCAGGGCCAAGCGCACTGCTAATGAATTTGATTGCCTTCATGTCATGCTCACAAAACTCTGAGAGACAGGTACAGTTATGAGCTCCATTTTTCTCTTGAAATTGAGCCTTAGAGAGGTTAAAAAAACAATCCCAAGGCCACATGCAGCAGAACCAAGGACTAGAAAAAGGTGGAGTCAACTGGATTTTCACTGATAACTTTAACAGTATGTGCAACTTCCCAGATTCCCGGCTCCCCTAAGAACTGCTCTGGAACAAGGGTTGGTCCAAAGAGATTAAGGAGGCATAGGAGTTAAAGAGCGCCTGAGCTTGGGATGGTGTGTGAGTTCTTTCCTGGTCTCTTGAACAATGCTATTTCAGCAAATCACACAGTGGTTTCAGTCTTGAGTCTGAGTTCTGGATATCCTCAGTCCTAACTGAGCCCTGTTGGAGAAGGCGATGGCTCCCCACTCCAGTACTCTTGCCTGGAAAATCCCGTGGACGGAGGAGCCTGGTGGGCTGCAGTCCATGGGGTCGCCAAGAGTCTGACACTCCTGAGCAACTTCACTTTCACTTTTCACTTTCATACACTGGAGAAGGAAATGGCAACCCACTCCAGTGTTCTTGCCTGGAGGATCCCAGGGACAGAGGAGCCTGGTGGGCTGCCGTCTATGGGGTCGCACAGAGTCGGACACGACTGAAGCGATTTAGCAGCAGCAGCAGCAGCAGCTGAGCCCTGTGGTCTCACATCCCTCAACATTCATGGGCCTTGAATCCAGTTCAGGGCTGAGGCACTGACTCTGCCAAAGTTCAATAACTTCTAACGTGTGATTTCAGGTTATGACAGTTGGTGGGATTTACTTTGTGTCTGTTTTCATGCAGACCCATGATGCAGATTGGCCCATAGTCAAGACCAAGAGGCTGCTAGTGGGCCCATAAATTAGCATAGATTTTTGGGAAGGCAGTTTTGGAAGATACATCAAATTACTTAAAAAATGTGAACCACTTTTGCCTCTACTAGTAATTTTACTAGTAGAACTTCATTCTGTGGCAATAATGGAGGACTTGTGCTCAAATGTTTAGTTACAAGGACATTCACGGTAGTGTTTATAAGAGGAAAAAACTGGAAGCATCTTAATTTTCCATCAGAGAGAACTGGAGAGGGTAGCCTTTCCCTTTCCCAGGAGATCTTCCCAACTCAAGGATGGAACCCAGGTCTGCCGCCTTGCGGGCATATTCTTTACCAGCTGAGCTACAAGGAAAGCCCAAGAATATTAGAGTGGGTAACCTATCTCTTCTCCTGCGGATCTTCCCAACCTAGGAATCGAACTGGGGTCTCTGCATTGCAGGTAGATTCTTTACCAACTGAGCTATCGTGGAAGCCCTTATGAGGTATGCTGCTGCTGCTGCTGCTAAGTCACTTCAGTCGTGTCTGACTCTCTGCGACCCTGTAGATGGCAGCCCACCAGGCTCCTCAGTCCCTGGGATTCTCCAGGCAAGAACACTGGAGTGGGTTGCCATTTCCTTCTCCAATGTATGAAAGTGAAAAGTGAAAGTGAAGTCGCTCAGTCGTGTCCGACCCTCAGCGACCCCATGGACTGCAGCCTTCCAGGCTCCTCCGTCCATGGGATTTTCCAGGCAAGAGTACTAGAATGGGGTGCCATTGCCTTCTCCGCTTATGAGGTATAATTACATACGATGGGTTTTGACAAAAGTATATACAAATGTAACAACCACTCAAATCAAGGTACAGGACATTTTCATCTCTCAGAAGTTCTTGGTCCCCTCTGCAATTATCCCTCACCTTCCCTCAAGCAACCACTGATTGTTTTCTATCACTCTAGATTCATTTTTTGGCTTGTTCTAGATTTTTTTTCTTCTTGCTTCTATATCTGTTGATAGTTTCTTCAGTAAATATTTGTTGTTGTTAAGTCACTAAGTTGTGTCCAATTCTTTTGCAGCTTCAAGAACAGGCTTCCCTGTTCTTCACTATCTCCCAGAGTTGCTCAAATTCATGTCCATTGAGTTGGTGATGTTTTCTAACCATCTCATCCTCTGCCACCCTCTTCTGCTTTTGCCTACCACCTTTCCCAGTATCAGAGTCTTTTCCAATGAGTCTGATCTTTCGATGGCCAAAGGATTGGAGCTTCAACTTCAGCAGTCCTTCCAATGAGTATTCAGGGTTGATTTCCTTTAGGATTAACTGATTTGATCTCCTTGCAGTCCAAGGGACTCTCAAGAGTCTTCTCTAGCATCACAATTCAAAAGAATCAGTTCTTTGGCTCTCAGCCTTCTTTATGATACAACTCTCACATCTGTACATAACTACTGGGAAAACAAAAGCTTTCTATATAACCTTCATAAGCAAAGTGATGTCCCTGCTTCTTAATATGCTGTCTAGGTTTGTCATAACTTTCCTTCCAAAGAGCAAGTATCTTCTAATTTCATGGCTGCAATCACTATACACAGTAATTTGGGAGCCCAAGGAAAAATAAAATTTGTCACTGCTTCTGCTTTTTCCCCTTCTATTTCCCAGGAAGTGATCTTAGATGCCATGATCTTAGTTTTCGGAATGTTCGGTTTCAGGCCAGTTTTTTCACGGTCCTCCTTCTCCCTGATCAAGAGGCACTTTAGTTCAGCTTCACTTTTGTCATTATGATGGTTATCATCTGCATATCTTGAGTTTTCTAATATTTCTCTCACCTGTCTTGATGCCAGCTTGTAACTCCTCCAGCTCAACATTTCACATGGTGTACTCTGCATATAAGTTAAATAAATAGAGTGGTAATATGCAGCTTTGTCATACTCCTTTCCCAATTTTGAACCAGTCAGTTGTTCTATGTAAGGTTCTAACTGTTGCTTCTTGACCCACATAGTAGGCAGGTAAGATGGTCCTGTATTCCCATCTCTTTAAGAATTTTCCAAAGTTTGTTGTTACCCACACACTCAAAGGCTTTTGCATAGTCGATGAAGCAGAGTAGATGTTTTTCTGGAACTCTCTTCCTTTCTCTGCTGCTGCTAAGTCCTTCAGTCATGTCTGACTTTGTGCAACCCCATAGACAGCAGCGCACTAGGCTCCTCTGTCCCTGGGATTCTCCAGGCAAGAATACTGGAGTGGGTTGCCATTTCTGTGATCCAACAAATGTTGGCAATTCGATCTCTGGTTCCTTGGCCTTTTCTAAATCCAGCTTGAACATCTGGAAGTACTGGTAAAGCCTAGCTTGAAGTATTTTGAGCATAACCTTACTAGCATGGGAAGTGAACGCAATTGTCTGGTAGTTTGAACATTCTTTAGCGCTCCCCTTTTTTGGAATTGGGTTGACAAGTGACTGTTTCCAGTCCTATGGCTACTGTTGGGTTTTCCAAATTTGCTGACATATTGAGTACAGCACTTTAACACCATCATCTTTTTTTTAATTAATTAACTTATTTTAATTGGAGGCTAATTACAATATTGTGGTGGTTTTTACGATACATTCACATGGATCAGCCATGGGTGTGCATGTGTTCCCCATCCTGAGCCCCCTCCCACCTCCCTCCCCATCCCGTCTCTCAGGGTCATCCCAGTGCACCAGCCTTGAACACCCTGTCTCATGCATCGAACCTGAACTGGAGATCTGTTTTAGATATGATAATATACATGTTTCAATGCTATTCTCTCAAATCATCCCACCCTTGCATTCTCCCATAGAGTCCAAAAGACTGTTCTTTACATCTGTGTCTCTTTTTCTGTCTCACATATAAAGTCATCATTACCATTGTTCTAAATTCCATATATATGCGTTAGTATACTGTATTGGTGTTTTTCTTTCTGACTTACTTCACTCTGTATAATAGGCTCCAGTTTCATCCACCTCATTAGAATTGATTCAAATGCATTTTTTAATGATTAATGTTCCATTGTAACACCCTCATCTTTTAGTATTTCAACTAGCTCAGCTGGAATTCCATCACCTCCACTAGCTTTATTGGTAGTAAAGTATCCTAAGGCCCACTTGGCTTCACATTCCAGGATGTCTGGCTCTAGGTGAGTGATCATACCATTGTGGTTTTCTGGGTCATCAAGACCTTTTTTGTACAGTTCCTCTGTGTATTCTTGCCACTTCTTAATTCCTTCTGCCTTTGTTAAGTCTTTACCATTTCTGTCCTGTATCATACCCATCCTTGCATGAAATATTCCTTTGATAGCTCCAATTTTCTTGAAGAGGTCTCATCTTTCCCATGCTATTGTTCTCTTCTATTTTTTTGCATTGTTCATTGAAGAAGGGCTTCTTATCTCTCCTTGGTATTCTCTGTAACTGTGCATTCAGTTGGGATGATGAAAGATACTTGTACATATAAGTCTCTATTTTTTCTTTGCTCCCTAATAATAATAATATCATTATTTGAAAGCATATAGTTCTTTATCTGGAGAAGGCAATGGCACCCCACTCCAGTACTCTTGCCTGGAAAATCCCATGGATGGAGAAGCCTGGTGGGCTGCAGTCCATGGGGTCACGAAGAGTCTGACACAACTAAGCGACTTCACTTTCACTCTTCACTTTCATGCACTGGAGAAGGAACTGGCAACCCACTCCAGTGTTCTTGCCTGGAGACTTCCAGGGACGGGGGAGCCTGGTGGGCTGCCATCTATGGGGTTGCACAGAGTCAGACACGACTGAAGCGACTTAGCAGCAGCAGCAGTTCTTTATCAGATTACCAGGGTACATTTGGATTTGCCTATAATCTCTATTTATAATAGTTCTATTAAAATAAGAAAAAACATGTGTTATTTCTTCTGTTATTCAATACAGTCTTATAAGTTTTAGGCAATACAATAAGATAAAAAATTACCAAAATATCGCTAAATAGTAAAATCTTCAATTTCAGGTTAGAAGATTGTTTTCCAGGAAAGATTAAGAAATTCTACTTTATGACTCAGTTTCCTCATCTATGGGCTTCCCTGGAGGCTTAGATGGTGAAGAATCTGCCTACAATGCAGGAGACCAGGTTCTATCCTTGGGTCGGGAAGATCCCCTGGAGAAAGGAATGGCAACCCACTCTTCTTGCTTAGAGAATTCCATGACAGAGGGGCCTGGAAGGCTATAGTCCATGGGGTCACAAAGAGTTGGACACCACTGAGACTAACAGCTTCACTTCCTCGTCTATAGAACTGATATAATAGTATCTACCTTATAGGCNACCAGGGTACATTTGGATTTGCCTATAATCTCTATTTATAATAGTTCTATTAAAATAAGAAAAAACATGTGTTATTTCTTCTGTTATTCAATACAGTCTTATAAGTTTTAGGCAATACAATAAGATAAAAAATTACCAAAATATCGCTAAATAGTAAAATCTTCAATTTCAGGTTAGAAGATTGTTTTCCAGGAAAGATTAAGAAATTCTACTTTATGACTCAGTTTCCTCATCTATGGGCTTCCCTGGAGGCTTAGATGGTGAAGAATCTGCCTACAATGCAGGAGACCAGGTTCTATCCTTGGGTCGGGAAGATCCCCTGGAGAAAGGAATGGCAACCCACTCTTCTTGCTTAGAGAATTCCATGACAGAGGGGCCTGGAAGGCTATAGTCCATGGGGTCACAAAGAGTTGGACACCACTGAGACTAACAGCTTCACTTCCTCGTCTATAGAACTGATATAATAGTATCTACCTTATAGGCATATTATGAGGATTAAATGAGTTAATGCATTAAAAGGCTTGAAACAGTGTCTAGCTGTTAGTTGTTAGTTCTCCAAAAATGTTAGTTTTTGTTATTAAAATGATTGAAAAATGTGGCTGGATACAAAATTAAAATACAAAAGTTAACAGTTTTAATAAACAGAAATTTAACTTTCTGGGGGGAGGAAATCCCATTTTTAATAAAACCTTGAACTATAAATACCTAGAAATAAAGTTTACAAGAAAGGCAAAAGACCCAAGTAAATAAAACTATAAAAATGTTAAAATATGGGAAAAAGATGTCTAAATGGAGTCACAACTTCCTAAGATATTAATAGGATGAAATAATGTCATAATAATATCTACCCTTCCCAATGGAATTTATATATTTAATGAAATTTTAACTAGAATCCTAGTTTGATTTTTGTTTTACACTGGATATGATGATTTTAAAGGTCAGTGGAGAAATAGCTGAAAACAATCTAGTATATTTTATAGACATCTGGTATGTGAAGTGGGCTTTAGGAAGTATTACTACCAATAAAGCCAGTGGAGGTGATGGAATTCCAGCTGAGCTATTTAAAATTCTAAAACATGATGCTGTTAAAGTGCTGTACTCAATATGTGAGTAAATTTGGAAAACTCAACAGTAGGCACAGGACTGGAAAGGGTCAGTTTTCATTCCATTCCCAAAGAAGGGCAGTGCCGAAGAATGTTCAAATTATGATACAGTTGCACTCATTTCACATGCTAGTAAGGCTCTACTCAAAATCCTTCAAGCTGGTCTTCAACAGTACATGATCAGAGAACTTCCAGTTGTACAAGCTGGGTTTAGAAAAGGCAGAGGAACCAGAGATCAAATTACCAACATTCCTTGGATCATGGAGAAGGTAAGGGAGTTCTAGAAAAACATCTACTTCTGCTTCCATGCTGGGGCTCACAAAGCAGTGGGACCAGCTATCCTTCCATGTAGGAATCAATTGGAAAATCCTGTTATTTCCTGGGGCAGAGGAACCAATTAAGACCTGACAAGGCACTCAGTGCAGACCAGGAGCCACTCCCTGTGCAGGGCAATTTTCCCTCTGTCATTATTCCCTGGGGGCCTAAATGCAAATAGCCAACAGGCTGGGTTTAACAAAAAATACAGGAAATTCAACAGAAACCCAAAGAGAGGTAACAGCCATTGTGGAAAGAACAATGCACTTGCTGTAAGGAGGAAAGGCATTGGAAAAAAGATGGCCCTGAGCTAAAACATAAGAAGGAAAAGCAATAAAACAAAAATGGGAGCCTTTCATATGGTAGAAAGAGAGCGGCACTGATGGTGAGTGAAGAGGCCCAGGGCCTCCATGGGACTTGAGGAACCCAATTCCAGTTTCTCCACAGGAGCCCCATTACAGTAGGGAATGAGCTGATTGACTTTGGGTCACCAGAGTCTCTGGAGAAATACAAAGTCCTCTGTTTTTCCAGTCTCTTGAAGGCCAGCTAGGGGACCTCACTTTGAAACATAGTTTCTTATATATACCAGAGTGTCCAATCCCTCTTTTGGGTGGAGATCTCCTTTGTAAATTTAGTTCAAGTAACTTTTCTGCCGGAAGGAAGGGCTTGACATCAGAGTCCCACCAGAGCAAGCTTTAAGCCTATAGATGACAATCATAAAAATCCCAGAAAAGGAGGCAGAGCTCTTTCCTCACCAAGGTGTATGGAAATATAAGACCAAAAACACATAGGTCTCATTAAAAAGGGATGATAGGGAAAGAAACCTTTTCCTGCCCTTAAACCTGATACATAATCCAAAGAAACCTCTTTCTTGGCCCTTGNGGAGGGATTGAGGGCAGGAGGAGAAGGGGACGACAGAGGATGAGATGGTTGGATGGCATCGCCGACTCGATGGACATGAGTTTGGGTGAACTCCGGGAGTTGGTGATGGACAGGGAGGCCTGGCGTGCTGCAATTCATGGGGTCGCAAAGAGTCGGACACAACTGAGTGCCTGAACTGAACTGAACAGAGAAAAATAACCTATATAGTGTAAGAATGGGCTGCCCAGGTGGCACTAGTGGTAAAGAACCCACTTGGGAATCCAGAGGACATAAGAGACCCTGGCTCAGGAAGATCCCCTGGAGAAGGGAATGGCAACCCACTCTGGTCTTCTTGCTTGGAGAATTCCATGGACAGAGGAGCCTGGCAGGCTACAGTCCATAGCACTGCAAAAAGTCGGACGTGACTGAAGTGACTTAGCATGCTTGCATGCATATTATAAGAACAGGGAGTTAGAGTCTGATTAGAGACCTTTCAAGGAACTCTGGAGGGCACTAAGGCAGAGAATGAAATTGAGCTGGCACATGCGTCCACCTCAGAGCAGGTGATACTAATTACGTGTTTTCAGAACCAAAGGAAATCAGAAATATCTCTTGATTTCAGGTACCTCATAACTAAACATTTTAATTTCCATCAGTTTTTAGTGAGTGGGTATTCATTTTGCAAATCATTACTGACAACTCTAAATGGTCTTCTTCCTCACAGCACCTAAAATATTGTTGGATTTATTTAAAAATTGAATTATGGAATCTCTTCAAGAACATAGTACTAAGGAAAGTTCCTTAACTTTCAAGTCAGACCAAGGAGAATTTAAATTTCCTGATATTAATTAGCTGTGATCTCAGACATATTATGTTACACAATTGAGCCTCATTTCTTAACTGAGAATAATAATGCCCATCACAAAAAGCTGTTGGATGATTTAACTAAAGAATGTAAAGTATAGAACACACAGTAGATATTGATAAGTAATAGGTTCTGTGTCAATTAGGGTCTAACAGGAAATAGATGGAATATTCAAACTGGGATATTTTAAGGTTTAATTTAAAAAAATTTTTCCAGTGGTGGGCAGGACTTAGGGGAACTACCTCTAAGAAGAAATTCCAGGGTAAACAAATAAAGTTGCTCTCCAAATTTAATTTACAGGATTGTTTATCACATCGTTTTTGTGAACTTGGGGAACATTAGGAAGCTGTCCAGATGTCTAAGTATAGGGGATTGTTATATTCACATCAGTTCAATTCAGTTCAGTTCAGTTGCTCAGTCGTGTCCGACTCTTTGCGACTCCATGAATCGCAGCATGCCAGGCCTCCCTGTCCATCACCATCTTCTGGAGTTCACTCAAACTCATNTACATCGTTTTTGTGAACTTGGGGAACATTAGGAAGCTGTCCAGATGTCTAAGTATAGGGGATTGTTATATTCACATCAGTTCAATTCAGTTCAGTTCAGTTGCTCAGTCGTGTCCGACTCTTTGCGACTCCATGAATCGCAGCATGCCAGGCCTCCCTGTCCATCACCATCTCCTGGAGTTCACTCAGACTCACGTCTATCAAGTCAGTGTTACCATCCAGCCATCCCATCCTCTGTTGTCCTCTTTTTCTCCTGCCCCCAATCCCTCCCAGCATTCACATAGCTGAATATCAAAAAGCCACTAAAAATAATATTGTAAATGTATTTACATCAAATATTTTTCTAATGTAGTACTAAATGAAAAGAGTAGGTGTAAGACATCATGGAGAGTAAAATCTATTTTGCTTTCATTATATGTATGTTTATAATCTACATTTATACCTAGAAATGAATATTTAAAGTCAGACCCGTAAGATTCTTCTGAGAGCTTTTCTGAATTGCCAGTTTTCTCAGTCCTGAAAAAGATAGAAAGTTTATTTCAGCTTTGGGGAGATAGGAGTCACCCTTAACCTGACTGGGATGGTTTACATCAAGTGGCCAGAATTCTGTTCCGCAATGAGCCTTCTCATGTATGTCTGAATCAGAGCTGTCTGTGAGGTGGGGTGGGGTTCAAAGTGAAGGTGGAAAAATTGCTCTTGCTTGCCTATGAGTTTAGAGCACACTGCCTTGCTAAGTGTTGCTTGTTGCTTTGTGACTGATGATGTGTGGGATATCTGGGAAACTGAAAACTGCATGAAGGCTGGGAACCGGTATATTCCCTTCCGAACAGACTATGAAACTGGACTGGCCATGGTTTAGCTCAACACAGGCTGGATGACTGAAGTCCACGTATGGGATTACTTAACACAGAATAACCCAGAAAGCACAGCTGCTGGACTACTGTGGTCTGAGTTCATTTTCTGTCTATACCTCTGAGAGTGGAGAGGTGAGTTTCATCAATGGGGAGCTCAAACTGAAGTTCTTGCACTGTGACAGGATGTAATGACACTTTTAGGGAACACTTACGTATGCTAACGAATGTTCTAAGGTTTTCTCGAATTATTACGTTAAATCCTCTAAAAGCTCTGTGAAGGGGACTTCCTTGGTGGTCCAGTGGCTAAGAATCTGCCTGCTGATGCAGGTGACAAGGGTTTGATCCCTGGTCTGGGAAGATCCTACATGCCGTGGAGCAGCTAAACCCCTCCACCACAGCTACTGGGTCCACACTGTAGAGCCCGGGGGGCTGTAACCCACTTCGGCAGGTCCTCCTAGAGCCCACGCTCCCTCAACAAGAGAAGCCACCACAACGAGGAGCTTGTGCACTGGAATAAAGAGTGGCCCCTGGCCAGCCAAAGTTAGAGAAAGCCTGCACGTCGTGACTAAGACCCAGTACAGCCAAAAATAAACAGATTCCTTGGTGGCTCAGACTGAATGCAATGAAAGAACCTGCCTGCAATGCAGGAGATGCTTGTTCGATCCCGAGTCGGGAAGATCCCCTGGAGGAGGGAATGGCTACCCACTCCAATATTCTTGCCTGGAGAATTCCATGGACAAAGAGGAGTCTGGTTGTCTCCAGTCCATGGGGGTCACAAAGAGTTGAACGCAACTGAGCGACTAACACTTTCCAGGCTGGCCACAGCTAGAGAAAGCCTGTATGTAGCAACTAAGACCCAGCGCAGCCATAAATAAGTAGATTAAAAAAAATTTTTTTTAATTAGTTTTTTAGAAAAAAGCCCTATGAGAAAGACACTGTTATTAGTTCAGCTTTACAAACTGAAGACACTGGGGACACAGAGAGGTTAAGTAACTTGTCCAAAGTTACAGAGCTGGTTAAGTAGCAGAGTGGGGATTTGAATCCCAGTCTTGCTTCTTAAACCATTACTGCCTGCTAGCTCAGTAGTAAGTGTAATGTCCTTGATTGACGCTGGCAGGATGTGGAGGAAAGGGAGAAGGCGGAGCTTGGCAAACTGGAGATAATGTCCTGACAAATGTCCATTAACAAGCAACGGCTGCGGAGGAATACGGGCCCCGTGTTTCCAGATCATCCGAGTTTTTAAGAGAAAACTGAAATCTGACTTTTATGTGAAATTCCTAGTTTAAAAATATATTGCTGACCAAAGTGTGAGCGTGCACGCGCACACATATGCACAGAAACACACATTCTCACTACCGTGGATGACTAACTTCTGAACCCTGTAATAAAAAGAATGGATATTTTGGGACTTCCCTGGGGATCCAGAGGTTGACTCTGCACTTCCACTGCAGAGGGCGTGGGTTACACCTCTGGTAGGGGAACTAAGATCCCACGTGTCACAGAGCATGGTCAAAGAAAAAAAGGACATTTCCATGTTCGGTTGTCTTGATCAGAGAAAATAATCTAGCTGATTAACCTTAGATGGAAAGGAGAAAAAAAAACCTTGTCATTTATTATTCTGTGGTTTAAGCAAGTTAATGTCTCTAAAGTTTTTATTTCATCTGTAAATCAGTGGGGTTAATAGTGTTATCTCATAGGATTTATGTGGGGGCTATGTGGGACTAAGTGGGGGCTGACTTGGGCAACCAACTTTTTAAAACATAAATAATAAATAATTATTCAATATATAATGTGGTAGATATGTCATAAATGTATTATATTTTAAAATATTAAATATATAATATATTTACTATATTGTATTATATAAAAAAATACATAACTATAATTGACAATTGTTTTACTACTTTAACAAAAATGTGAAAGGTGTTTATTGGAAATAACTGGAAATTTATACATCATTCTGTATTATTTGGGCTTCGCAGGTGGTAAAGAGCCTGCCTGACAATGCAGGAGACGTAAGAGATGTGGCTTCGGGGAAGATCCCCTGGAGGAGGGCAGGCAACCTATTCCAGTATTCTTGCCTGAAGAATGCCATGGACAGAGGAGCCTGGCGGGCTACAGTCCACAGGGTTGCACAGAGTCGGGCATGACTGAAGAGACTTAGCATGCACACACCCAAGCGGTCATTTATCAGACGAATCCTTTGCGTGTCCCTTCTCCCTGTGTATGCCTTGTCTTCTCATTCCCTTGACAGTGTATCTCACATCTCAGAAGTATTTAATTTTAAACAAGTCCAGCTTATCAATTATTTTTTTCATGGATCCTGCCTTTGGTATTATATATCCACGGTCTTCTATCGGTTGGCCTAAAAGCTCATTTGGATTTTTCTGGAACATCTTATGGAAAAACCCAAATGAATATTTTGGTCAACTCAATATATTTTCACCTGTTATCTTCTAGGAACTTTATAATTGGGGGCTTTATATTTAGATCTATGATCTATTTTTAGTTAATTTTTGTGATGGGTGTGAGGTCTGCATCTAAGTTTGTTTGGGTTTGGTTTTTGCTTGTGGATATTCAGTTGTTACAACAGCATTGTTAAAAATATTAGCTTTTGGACAGCAGCCATTCTGACTGGCATGAAGTGGTACCTCATTGTGGCTTTGATTTGCATTTCTCTGATAATGAGTGATGTTGAGCATATTTTCATGTGTTTGTTAGCCATCTGTATGTCTTCTTTGGAGAAATGTCTGTTTAGTTCTTTGGTCCCTTAAGTCTACAAGCAATAAATGCTGGAGAAAAAGGAACCCTCTTACACTGTTGGTGGGAATGCAAACTAGTACAGCCACTATGGAGGACAGTGTGAAGATTCCTTAAAAAACTGGGACTAGAACTGCCTTGCTGCTGCTACTGCTAAGTCACTTCAGTCGTGTCTGACTCTGTGCGACCCTATAGACAGCAGCCCACCAGGCTCCTCCATCCATGGGATTTTTCCAGGCAAGAACACTGGAGTGGGTTGCCATTTCTTTCCCCAATGCATGAAAGTGAAAAGTGAATGTGAAGTCGCTCAGTTATGTCTGACGCTCAGCGAACCCACGTACTGCAGCCTACCAGGCTCTTCCATCCATAAGGTTTTCCAGGCAAGAGTACTGGAGTGAGGTGCCATTGCCTTCTCTATGACCCAGCAATTCCATTGCTGGGCATACACACCGAGGAAACCAGAATTGAAAGAGACACGTATACTCCAGTGTTCATCGCAGCACTGTTTATAATAGCCAGGACATGGAAGCAACCTAGATGGCCATCAGCAGATNTAAAAAAAAAAAAAAGTTCTGACTTCAGCTTCTTTTTAGCTCTTTCCAGAATCGTACATCATTGTCATGATCATCACTGTCTCATACATCATTTCCTTTGTGTTTTCAAGAATCATTTCTGCATAGGATTGCCTGTAAATGAACTCAACTCAAAATAAGGTAGTTACCATGAGCAACTTATTTCACTTGATTTCTTCTTTTGTGGATTATATCTTTTAGTTAGAACCAGTACTACTCATGTTAACATTTAGAAAAGAAGAATGTCCTACTGTATGAATGTGTTGTATGCAACACTGAAGAATGTTTTAAAAATTAGTGTACTCAGGAATATTCAAACAGATACAAGTATGCTTGAGCTCAGCCTGAAATCAATTTACCATGAGAAAAGGCAATTCCTTATTTTTTCATTGAAGTGTAGTTGATTTACAATATTATATTGTTTTCAGGTATACAACATAGTTATTCAATATTTCTATGGATTATACTCATTGGAAGTTATTGTCCTTTAAATCCATGATGCCAGATGCCACTCCCTTCTAGCCTCCAAAGTTTTGACAGAAAAGTCAGCTGATGGCCTTTTGAATTAGTGTTTTCCCTTTTTTCTTCTACATACCCAGGCGTGGAGTTGCTGGAACATATGGTGGTCTTACTTTTAGCTTTTGATAAACCTCCATACCGTTCTCCACAGTGGCTGTACCAGTTTACACTCCCACCAACAGTCCATGAGGTTCCCTTTTCTCCACGTCTTCACTGGCATGTTGTTTCTTGTCTTTTGGATAATAACCATTCTGAAAGGTGTGAGGTCATATCTCGCTGTATCTTTGACTCGAATTTCTGTAAAGATGAATGATGTTGAGAATCTTCTTTACGTTTTTATGTATGTATGTGTGTATGTGTGTATGTATGTATGTCTCTTTGACTGCCCTGGGCCTTTGCTGCTTCATGCGGGCTTTCTCTGGTTGTAGCAAGCAGGGGCTACTCTTTGTTGCGGTGCATGGGCTTTTCCTTGCGGTGGCTTCTCTTGTTGCAGAGCACAGGCTCTAGGCGAGCGGGCTTCAGTAGTTGTGACACAGGAACTTGGTTGCTAATACATGGCATGTTGAATCTTCCCAGACCAGGGATCGAACCTGTGTCCCCTGAATTGGCAGATGGATTCCTATCCACTGTGCCACCAGGGAAGTCTGAACATCTTTTCCTGTGCCTNCTTCTCTTGTTGCAGAGCACAGGCTCTAGGCGAGCGGGCTTCAGTAGTTGTGACACAGGAACTTGGTTGCTAATACATGGCATGTTGAATCTTCCCAGACCAGGGATCGAACCTGTGTCCCCTGAATTGGCAGATGGATTCCTATCCACTGTGCCACCAGGGAAGTCTGAACATCTTTTCCTGTGCCTGTCACCTGTATGTCTTTGGAAGTCTCTTCAGGTCCTCTGCCCATGTCTTAATCAGTTTTTTTAAAAAAAATGTTGAGCTGTTCTTTGTTATCTTTTGGATATTAACCCCTCATGGGATATATCATTTGCAAATACCTGATCCCATCCATTAGGCTGTCTTTTCATTTTGTCAATAGTTTCTGTTACTGTGCAAAACTTTTTAAGTTTGATTCGGTTCCACTTGTTTATTTTTTTCGTTTCCTTTGCCCAAGGAGACATATCCAAAAATATATTGCTAAGACCAAAGTCAAAGAATGCACTATGTTTCCTTCTAGATGTTTCATGATTTCAGGACTTATATTTGAGTCTTTAATCCATTATGAATTTATTTACACATGTGGGGTGAGAAAGTTGTCCTGTATGATTATTTTGTGTGTACCTGTCCAGTGTTTCCCATCACCATTTCTCAAAAAGGCTGTTTCCCATTGTATTTTCTTGCCTCCTTCATCATAGATGAATTGCCATATAACGTGTTTTTTGATTACTGTCATTTTGTAGTATAGTTTGAATTCAGGAAATGTAATATATCCAGCTTTGTTCCTCTCTCTCATGATTGCTTTGGACATTCAGGGTCTTTTGTTTTTTCCATGCAAATTTTGGAACTGTGTGTTCAAGTTCTGTGAAAAATGCTATTGGTATTTTCATAACTAATGAAAATATACACTGAATCTGTATATGCCTTGGGTAGTAAGGTCATTTTAACAGTATTAATATTCCCAATCCATGAGCAAGGTATAGCTTTCCATTTGTTTGTAATGTGTTCAGTTTCTTTCATCAGTTTCTCACAGTTTTATGAGTACAGTCATTTTCCCTCAGATTTATTCCTAGGTATTTCATCCTTTTCATATGATTGTAAATGGGATTCTTTTCCTCCCGATAGTTTGTTGTTAGTGTACTGAAATGCAACAAATTTCTGTATGTTAATTTTGTATTATACTTTATAATATAAACTACAACTATAGTTTAAACAACTATAAGCTACTGTAATAAATAATATATACTGTATTCATTGATGAGCTTTAGTAGCTTTCAGGATTTTCTATGTATAGTGTCATGTCATCTGTGAACAATGACAGCTTTACGTCTTCCTTTCCGTTTGGATTCCTTGTGTTTCTATTTCCTCTCTCATTGCTCTGACTAGGACTTCCGATAGTATGTTGAGTAAAAGTGGCGATAGTGGGCACCCTGTCCTGTTCCTGATCTTCAAGCCTCTTTAAGTCTGGTTGAGATCAGCTGACAGTGAGCTGGGTCCTGGTGCTCTTCTCAGTGCACGGTCCTTCTAGGATATGTCTCCCAGATTACTACAGTCTCTTAGGTTCTGTTAGTTTTCAGAGTGGTTGGGGATCATCTCTCTGGTGCAGGTCCTAAAAGTTGAAGTTACCGGTATGGAAATGAAACCCTTTGCCCCTCAGAGAGGAGCTTCAGGTTTTGAACTTTCTCTGGGTTGTGTGCCACTGTGCTGGGGATGTGGTTTATGGCAAGATTGTATCCCAGCCTCCTACCCCGTTTGATGTCGTTCCTCTTGTTTGCCTGATGTGTAGTCATCACTCAGCCAGGCTTTAGGTTTTTGAAAGGCATTGTTCTATACATAGCTGTAGACTCAGTGTGTCTGTGAGATCAAGATTTTCCTCTATTGTCATCTTGAACCAGAACCCTCTTTTTTGGTGGTGTTTCTTTCCTTGTTTTTGGCTGTTTTCTAGATAGTTCTGATTACCTTTGACTATCTCAGTTATTTCTGTAGGTCTTGGAGTAAAAGCAAAAATTAGAGAACCCACTAGAGTAGTAGTGGTAGTATAACCACTGTCTTTTATTTTCTGTATTTTGATGCTTTGACATCTGGGCCCTTGCTGACCCTGAAGGGACTACTCCTCCGGAGGTTAGTACATTTTTAGAGATAATAAACAACTCTCTCATGAGCACAGTTTTCAGATACAAAAGAGCCAATCCAGAGCTCACGTTCCAACGATCTCTTTTACTGAGCTCTCACACTTAGGGCCATTTGTCCACATGCCCTCATCACCCCAAGGCTAGGTACCAGATAGCTAGTAGGGACAGCCNACATTTTTAGAGATAATAAACAACTCTCTCATGAGCACAGTTTTCAGATACAAAAGAGCCAATCCAGAGCTCACGTTCCAACGATCTCTTTTACTGAGCTCTCACACTTAGGGCCATTTGTCCACATGCCCTCATCACCCCAAGGCTAGGTACCAGATAGCTAGTAGGGACAGCCCCTGTGCTACAGAGACCACTGACATTATTCAAACTAATCCATCCTAAGCCTGCTCACCTGGCCTGGTCAGTTCCTTCTCACAGAAACCACAATAAAGGCTCTAGCCCACAGTTCCTACCTCTCCCTCTGCCCTACAACCAGCATCAGTGCTTCCCTGCGTGGCCCCCAAGACACAGAGTGTCCTTTTCTTGGCAACTGTAATAAACTAACCTTTCAATGTCAGTTGTCTCCTGATCTTTTGGCCCTACTATACCTCTCGTATTCTATTAATGCACAAGTCGGAGAAAACTACCCTTGAAAATAGGGAGGAGACAACTACCAATTCTTCTTATTCCCCCTCTTTTATTCTGCACTTGAAGAGATGCTATTTTTTATGTGTGTGTGACTAGTAGTTGCAAATAATTTTTATACATAATTTTTCCAATAAGTTATCTTACTACATAGATTATTTTCCTTTCAAACTCAAAAGGCAGGGGCAACGTGGTGGAGTATGTGGTAGAAAATGTTCTGGTTCTGGTTACAATGTTGGCTGTTTAAGTTTTAACATTAACAACTTTAACTAGAGACATTTAACTTCACATCTCCAAAGTTTGATCTTTCTATCTTTAACATGGGGTAATAATTTTAACCTAATAAGATTTCTTAAGCATGAAATGAAATAACTTCCATAAAGTATCTAGTGAGTTCTTAATATTGCTCTAGGTTTTATGTGAATCCTTGGATTTGGATGGTGTCCTGGCTATCAGGGCTTCCCTGGTGGCTCAGACGGTAAAGAACCCGGG
Source organism: Neotragus moschatus (assembly GCA_006410615.1). Classification (NCBI taxonomy): domain Eukaryota; kingdom Metazoa; phylum Chordata; class Mammalia; order Artiodactyla; family Bovidae; genus Neotragus; species Neotragus moschatus. Next base: position 668,619 of record SJYA01001562.1, on the reverse strand, counting down.
AGTCCTTCTCCCGGCAGTGCTGGAGACCTGGGTTCGACCCATGCCTTGGGAAGATCCCCTGTAGGAAGGCATGGCAACCCACTGCAGTATTCTTGCCTGGGAAATCCGCATGGACAGAGGAGCCTGATGGGCTGCAGTCCCTGGGGTTGCAAAAAGTTGGACACGACTGAGTAAATAAGCACACACCTGGCTGTCATGGCTGCTTCAGAGTCTGACAATGGTCACTGTTCAACTCATTTCCAAAATTACAGTAGGGGAAATTTTCATTGGACTTTCCCTGGCTTCTCTTTCTTGGAGGATGTGACAGTTTTTAAAAAGCCATTCCTAGAAAATGTGTCAGTTTGGAACTCCAAGGGATCAACATTTGGGAACTTTCTTCTCTCTTTTTCACTCTTAAAAGTCTATTTCAACCTGCAGTGGTCTTTGAGAGTGGCCCTCAAACTATAGTGTATAGTTTTTGTAAATATAAAAAAAACCAACCGTATAGGACCTCGTGCTTTTGCAAATAAAGTTTTACTGGAACACAGTTGCATTCTTTTGCTTATATATTGTCTATGGTTGCTTTCATACCCCAGACTGCAAAGACCCAAGGCCTGCAAGCCTAAAAGATTTACCATCTCTAATGAGGTGGATGAAACTGGAGCCGATTATACAGAGTGAAGCAAGCCAGAAAGAAAAACACCAATACAGTATACTAACGCATATATATGGAATTTAGAAAGATGGTAACGATAACCCTGTACGCAAGACAGCAAAAGGAACACAGATGTATAGAACAGTCTTTTGGACTCTGTGGGAGAGGGAGAGGGTGGGATGATTTGGGAGAATGGCATTGGAATATGTATAATATCATAAATGAAATGAATCGCCAGTCCAGGTTCGATGCAGGATAGTATGCTTGGGTCTGGTGCACTGGGATGACCCAGAGGGATGATATGGGGAGGGAGGTGGGAGGGGGGTTCAGGATGGGGAACACGTGTACACCCGTGACAGATTCATGTTGATGTATGGCAAAACCAAGACAATATTGTAAAGTAATTAGCCTTCAATTAAAATAAATAAATTTATATATATATATATATAAAAAGATTTACCATCTCGTTCTTTGAGAAAACGTTTGCTGACCCCTGGTCTTTGCTGTTTGAAGCTTGGCTTCTTTCTGTGTGGATTAACAATGACTACACATTCTTTGCACTGTTCTCATCAAGAGGTGGAGTTTAGGGGGACTTCCCTGGTGGTCCAGTGGATAAGACATCACACTTCCACTGCGTGGGGTTCCAGTTCCATCCCTGGTTGGGGAACTAAGGTCCCACATGCCTCACGGAACAACTGAAAAACGGGGTTGAGGGTGGTGAGGTATATATGACATATTTTTTTTTAAAAAAGAGGTAGAGTTTAGGTCCCATCCTGCAGTGACTCTAAGCTTGGCCCTCGCCTGGTCTGGCCAAGAAGACATCAGCAAGTGAGACAAGTACAAAGGCTTGACTAGTGCTTTCCACATTGGGACTTGCCTTCTTAGAACAATTCCCTGAGAATACCCCCTCCGCATGCAGTGAAAGTCCAGTCTGGTCTGTTGGAAGATGAGAGGCCATGAGGACAAAAACCAAGGCACTCTAGTCTACAGTTAGCATTAAGCGCCAGTAAGGAAAGCGAGGCCACCTCTGTCCTCAGATAATGCAGTTCCATGTGACTCTAGGTGGTACCAGAAGAAACAGTCAATGCACAGAATCTTTTTAAATTAAAAAAAATTTAAGACATTAAGTTTTGCTGTGGTTTGTCCTGTAATTGCTAACTTACATGCTTTCTTTGCCCATCAAGGGAGAAAATGGACATTCTGTACAGTTACTGCTAGAGACTAGCACTTTGACTCCCGGTCTGGACTTTGCTTGAGTCATATGGCATAGCAATGATAACTTTTCATATCAGAGTATGCAAAGTATCTTAGGCAAAGGGTCAATATTCAGTAACGACAACGCCTTTCACATCCTGTGGCACAAACCCTTTTGTCTTCTATGTATCTTACGAGGTTTTGGGAGATGGAAGGGATACAAGTCAGAAAGCAAATGTTGGTAGCTGCTTTCAAACTTTGTATGAAAGGAATGGTACTACCACTGCTGTTGTTGTAGAACATTTAATGTAATGCAGTCAATTCTTTATTACCTCTAATGGAAGGGTGTCCTAGCATGGTTGAACCAAATTCAATTAAATTTCCTGGAGTGATGGACGAGAAGTAGACTCCTAATGGCTTGAAGGAAACTCCCAGGTGTGGCACTGATTAGCTATGTATCTTGAACAAGTTATTAATTTCTTCAGGCCTTCAGTTATCTTATCTATAAAAATAAGTTATTGATATTGCCTTGCATAGTTATGAGAATTCATTGGCATTTAAGTTACTGAAAAGGATGGCCCAGTGTAGTGCCTGGAACCATGCAGAGTGGAGACAGCATATTATGGTTATGTATGTAGGTTCTGAAGCTAAACTGCCTGGGTTTAAATCCCAGCTCTGGCATTTAATAGCTGAGTAATTTAGTAAATTAAGCTCTCAATATCTTTGCTTATCTCATCTATAAAATGGGGACAACAGCAGCAGTTTAGAGTTGTTGTGAGGCTTAAATAAACACATGTAAATGACTTGGCACAATAGCTGAAATACGACTGATTGAAATAAGTTGATAAGAGTTTAATAATTGTTAGCCAACTATTATTATCCTTACACGAGTGAGCCTTTATCCTTATCTCCTTATCTTCTATGTCAAAGATAGGCCTCAAACTGATCATTTAGAATTCTTGTTTTTCTCATTTTATTGCTCTGTCAGAGTGTTATCCCATGAAGTTGGTGGTTAAATAAGGAGACATTTATTCAACAACCCCCAAAATAAGGTGGAAAAAAAATAAGACTGTAAAGATTTATTGACAAATGCAACAAGTTTTTGTTGAATGCCAGTACTAAGTTAGGCACAGTTAGAGACACTATTATCTTATGTGCTGTATCTGGCATAAAATAGCAAAGCTTAGGAGAGATTACTATCTATTTTGATGGCACCATTAACATATTTAATTTGTAATGGTATTCCTTAGGAAAAAAAAGTGGTTTTATGTCCATTTATCTTCCAAGTTGCTACAAGGCATCTGTTGGATCTGAGAAACTGACTGCTGTTTAGATCCAGGCATGCAGCATGACATTAGGATCAAAATAGAAAGGAAGGAAAATAAAATAAGGTTCAAAAGAAAACAATCTTATGAAGACTAACATGGGACTTCTCTGATAGTCCAGTGGTTAAGAATCTGCCTGCCAGTGCAGAGGACACGAGTTCAATCCCTGGTGCAGGAAGATTCTACATACCAGTAAGGCAACTAAATCCATGCCCCAGAGCCAGTGCTCCACAACCAGAGAAGCCACCTTAACAAGAGAAGCCACCTTAACAAGAGAAGCCACCTTAACAAGAGAAGCCACCTCAACGAGGACCCCTCACACTGCAGCTAAAGACTGGCCCACACACACTGCAACTAGGGAAAAGATGTGCATACAGCAATGAAGACCCAGTGCACTCAAAAATAAAAAAAATAAAAAAATTGAAAAGATTAACATGTTTTGGGGGTACAACGTACCTGTACTTTACACAATAAAACAATGTTCAACATAAAAAACAGTAATAAGAAACTCACATTCAAATCAGCACTGCAGACACAGAATTAAAAGGGGAACTAGGATCCCACATGCCCGGCGCAATGAACCCTGAGTGCCCCAACTACTGAACCCACGCACAGCAACTACTGAGCATCAGTGCCACAACTAGAGAAAGAAGCCCACACAAAAGACCTGGCATGCTGCAAGGAAGATCCCGAGTGATGCAACTAAGACCCAAGGCAGCCAAATAACTAAGTAAAAGTTTTAAAACCACATTCCATTTATTAAGAAAAAAATGGGATTCAATTTTATGATTCCATTTGCAAATCTCAAAACAGAAAGAAGGATCATATTTTCCTGATTGGTCAATCAATTTAATGATGACTGGAAATACAAAGTTCTTTTGTAAATAACTCTGCTAATGATTGACTTGCATTTGAAAAATGCACGTCAGCTCTCTCCCTCTCCCATTTATCACCCTGCAAAAGAAAGGAAAACATTTAGAAACAGGACCTAATGTTCGCGATCATTTGATTCTTTAGATAGAGCAATGCTTGCTTATACCGTAGGTTATTACACTATCATCAAGTGTATCAGGTAAGCAGATTAAGTGCTTTGAAATCTCTCTACAAGTTTCTACATCAGGCAAGAGAATATGGCTGTTAAGAACTTGGTTCTGATCAGAATTCCTTAAAATACTGCCTTCCTTTTGTCCTCCTTTGATTACAATTGCCTTTTGGGATGTGACCGTTGGTCTCAAAAAGATGTGCAGATAAAAAAGAAACAGCTAATGGGCTTACCACAGGAGAGCAACCAACTGTAACCCCATTACATAATAGGTGAGAGTATTCTTGCCTGGAGAATCCCATGGAGAGAAGAGCCTGGTGGGCTACAGCCCATAGGGTCGCAAAGGATTTAACATGACTTAAGAGACTCAGCATGCATGCACAAAGAGCTTTACGGGACTTCCCAGGGTGTGCTAATGGTAAAGAACCTGCCTGAGAATGCAGAAGACATAAGAGATTCGGGTTCGATCCCTGGGTCAGAATGATCTCCTGGAGGAGGGCATGGTAACCCAGTACTCCAGCATTCTTGCCTGAAGAATCCCATGGACAGAGGGGCCTGGCAGGCTACAGTCCATAGGGTCACAAAGAGTTGGACATGACTGAAGTGACTTAGCACGCACCCATAAGAGCTTCACAACTCGAATGTACTGCTTCTAAGTGAAATCAGAAAAATACTTTGACATCAAGATCACCAACAGGGACTTCCTTGGTGGTCTAGTGGCTAAGAATCCTCTCTTCAAATGCAGAGGACCCAGGTTCAGTCCCTGATCGGGAAACTTGATCCCATATGCCCCAACTAAGACCTGGCACAGCCAAATAAATAAGTAAAAACAGTTTTTAAAAAGTCACCAGCAAATACTCCCTCCCTTTCAGATGATAAGTTATTTCAGCTTAGAGTGACCCTATTTAATTTATATTTGTACCTTCAGCACCTAGGACATAGTGCATGCTCAGTTGTGTCCGACTCTTTGTGACTTCATGGATTATGGCCCCCAGTAGATTGTGGCCTGCCAGGCTCCTCTGTCCATGGGATTTTTCAGGCAAGAATACTGGAGTGGGGTTGCCATTTTCTCCTCCAGGGGATCTTCCCAAGCCAAGGATCAAATTAGAGTCTCCTGTGTCTCCTGCACTGGCAGGCAAATTCCTTACCACTGCGCCACCTGGGAAGCCTGGGGGGTCTATAAACTGGCTCGGTAATAAATGATTTACAGTATTATATGCAATTTAAAGACAAAAATATACACAAGCACAAATCTACCACTTTAGTAAAATGTCATGGTATTTTCAACAGCTATGCATTTCTGTGCATGATTCCGCTTGACTTAAGAGGTTCCTAGGTCATTTTCTATAACTTGTATTTCAATTAAGTCTTGGGAATCATGACATAACATTACAGCACCTTGAGACTTTGCCTGCTGTAATGATACTCACTGAATTGTCTGGCTGTTTAAAATGTTATTTTTAATCTTCCTTTCTTCGTAAGAATCTTCATATTCTCTTATAGTATTCATTAATGTGACATAGTATCATTTAAGGAAACAATGGTCACAAGGTGAAAAGTCAAAAAATGACCAGTAAAAACGGTCCCTTAAATTAGCTAGCATCTATTCAGTATTTGCTAGGTGGTAGGCCCCTTGAGCGGAGAAGGAAATGGCAACCTCCTCCAGTACTCTTGCCTGGAAAATTCCATGGATGGAGGAGCCTGGTGGGCTGCAATCCATGGGATCACAAAGAGTTGGACACAACTGAGTGACTTCACTTTCTTTCTATCGTTCGTGTTGGAGAAGGAAATGGCAACCCACTCGTGTTCTTACCTGGAAAACCCCACGGACAGAGAGGCCTGGCGGGCTGCAGTCTATGGGGTTGCAGAGTCGGACATGATTAAGCAACTAACACAGGCCCCTTAAGAACCTTCATGTACTGAATTGTCTAGTCCTTCCTATGTTTCTAGGAGGTGGGCTTAATTGTTAATCCCATTCTGCCAACAAGGAATCCCAAACACAGAGGTTAACTGACCTGTCCAAGTGATAAACCCAGTAGTTGGTTGAGCTGGGAATTTGAGTCTTGGGTGGAGGGCCAGAAGAACAGAGGGTGGGGGACTTCCCTGGTGACTCAGTGGCCATGACTCCACGCTTTCAATGCAGGGAGCCTGGATTCGATCCCTGGTCAGGAACTAGATCTCAAAGGCCACAACTGAGAGTTTGCAGGCTGTGACTAAGACCTGGCGCAGCCAAATAAACAAAGAATGGAAGGTGGCTGAAGGTGATTCACTGGATGGCAGTGCCCCATGGGGTCTGCCTCTTCCTCGTTGTTCTCTAGTGCTACGGACCATCTTGAGGTCTGGGATTTACCTTTTCCACCTCTTCTATAAGCTACTTCATACCCTCCAAGAAATTCACTCCCACTTTTTAAAATTTTGCTTGTCACCAAGAATCAGTGTCTGTGCTTACGTCTGAAAGGGCCTTGAGTCACCCAACAAGTTGACATACAGCTCACACAGAAACACGAGGTCGACTTCCTGCCCTCCAGCTGCTTACATATATCTCAGAAAAGCCATGGTAATGACTGAATCCTCTGTCCTCCTATGCAAGTTCTAAGCGAGAGAGCCAGACCTATGTGAGCTAGATCAGTGGAAAAAAAGGCTTCATGGAGGGCCCGGTGTGGGATCTTTGGGGAGTCACTGTCATGGACACCTTTTCATCATCTGCCCATCCCACAATCCCTTCTTCAAACACTGTCCCTCTCAGAACAGTTGACCCTGATGCACATGGTAGGCACTCATTTGTTGAATGAAGGAAAAACCGCCCATCTGTCCAAAGATAAATTTCGACTAAAATAGGTTGGAATAAAATCTTTATCAGCTTCACATGAAATTACATGAACTCTACTCTCCCACATAGTTGAGAACCTCATGTTGTTTCATTTTTAAAAATTGCTTATTTACACAACAAAAACGATGTCCAATGTTAAAAACAAACCATACTTCTCTCGTTTTGAACTATTGAAATTAGTTGCAGAAGAGCTCATCCGATTCAGTTTGATGCTAGGTCTGTCAGCTCCAAATTGGCACTTGCCATCTGCCTCTATAAGGGTTAAATCATGAGCTGGTGCAGACCAGCATCCTTCTTAGGCTCCTCTTTTGATTTTCAACACGTCTGAAAGGAGTTCAAGGTGGAGATAGCAATGAGGCACTGTGCTCTGGGAAAACTCAGCAGAACAGGTCTTCAGATAGATATTTTCAGGAGCTGATTTTATGAGCCCAATTCCTGTATCTCCTCATATCGAGAAAAACACTTAATCCTTCATGGTAACAGCTGATCCTCGTGACTAGCAGAAAGCTTTTGCCGCCCCCTCCCCCCCGCCCGCCGCCAAAAAAAGTGCTTGATTGCATGTACTCCCCCTTCATCAAAATCACATACTCTGAACTTCCCCGCTACCTCTTTGGAGCAGTTTCTCAGAGTTACCTTAAATGCTGTCTCCTGGACGACTATAGTCCTCATTTTGCCACAAATTAAACTTTAACTCCCAACTCTCACGTTGTGCTTTTTTTTTTTAGAGGGCAGATCTTTCTCAGATTATTCTATGCAATCTCCCAATCAGGCATGATGCTTGCAATAATACCCTTCAGCTGCCAGTCAGTTCTCTGATCTTTCTTCAAGGCCCAAAGAGGGAAGTGAGATAAAAAGGATAGTTTTGCCTATGTTCATATAGTGGATACATTCAAGACATTTAGAACAGAATGGGCACTTCTGCAACAGACTCTCTAATCTGGACTGTTAGTTTACCTCTGAGCCCTGATTTTCTCATCTTTAAGACAGATTCATTCTAGAATCTTTTAGTTCCAATGTTCTATGATTCAGTTTCAATAGATGCACACACTGACATGCTAATACATTTTGCTGGAAGTTGGTCAGTCCCTAACAAATCAACAGCCAAAGAATGCTCCACTTCTTATTTCACATCTGCACTTGAGGCATAAGCTAGTGGAGGGCAGGGCTCCAAAAAGGCCTGAGTGAGATTCTTATTTTGGGCTGGAGCAATGCCTGGATGTAATAATTTAAATAGAGGTTTTAATGCCATAGCTTTTTTTTTTTTTCCTGACACTGCACAGTGGAATCATCTGATGAACTGTTTTGCTGCTGCCCTGTTCCCACTCTTAGAGATCCTGCTTAATTGATCTAGGTGCAGCCTGGAAATGAGAATTTTTATCAGTTCTCCAAGTGATTCTAACCTGAGAAAAAGGTGACTATTGGCATAGAGCAGTGATTCTCAAACTCCAGTGTGCATCAGTTACCTGGAAGGATTATTAAAACTTATTTCTGGGTGCCCTAAATTTCTGACTCCTAGGGTGGAGCCCAAGAATTTGCTTTCCTAGCAAATTCCCAGGTAATGATACTTTTGTCCAGAGACCTCACTTTGAGAACCACTGCCAGTAAAGAGAAGGCAATGGCACCCCACTCCAGTACTCTTGCCTGAAAAACCCCATGGATGGAGGAGCCTGGTGCGCTGCAGTCCAAGGGGTTGCTGAGTCGGACATGACTGAGCGACTTCACTTTCATGCATTGGAGAAGGAAATNCTCAGAGTTACCTTAAATGCTGTCTCCTGGACGACTATAGTCCTCATTTTGCCACAAATTAAACTTTAACTCCCAACTCTCACGTTGTGCTTTTTTTTTTAAGAGGGCAGATCTTTCTCAGATTATTCTATGCAATCTCCCAATCAGGCATGATGCTTGCAATAATACCCTTCAGCTGCCAGTCAGTTCTCTGATCTTTCTTCAAGGCCCAAAGAGGGAAGTGAGATAAAAAGGATAGTTTTGCCTATGTTCATATAGTGGATACATTCAAGACATTTAGAACAGAATGGGCACTTCTGCAACAGACTCTCTAATCTGGACTGTTAGTTTACCTCTGAGCCCTGATTTTCTCATCTTTAAGACAGATTCATTCTAGAATCTTTTAGTTCCAATGTTCTATGATTCAGTTTCAATAGATGCACACACTGACATGCTAATACATTTTGCTGGAAGTTGGTCAGTCCCTAACAAATCAACAGCCAAAGAATACTCCACTTCTTATTTCACATCTGCACTTGAGGCATAAGCTAGTGGAGGGCAGGGCTCCAAAAAGGCCTGAGTGAGATTCTTATTTTGGGCTGGAGCAATGCCTGGATGTAATAATTTAAATAGAGGTTTTAATGCCATAGCTTTTTTTTTTTTTCCTGACACTGCACAGTGGAATCATCTGATGAACTGTTTTGCTGCTGCCCTGTTCCCACTCTTAGAGATCCTGCTTAATTGATCTAGGTGCAGCCTGGAAATGAGAATTTTTATCAGTTCTCCAAGTGATTCTAACCTGAGAAAAAGGTGACTATTGGCATACAGCAGTGATTCTCAAACTCCAGTGTGCATCAGTTACCTGGAAGGATTATTAAAACTTATTTCTGGGTGCCCTAAATTTCTGACTCCTAGGGTGGAGCCCAAGAATTTGCTTTCCTAGCAAATTCCCAGGTAATGATACTTTTGTCCAGAGACCTCACTTTGAGAACCACTGCCAGTAAAGAGAAGGCAATGGCACCCCACTCCAGTACTCTTGCCTGAAAAACCCCATGGATGGAGGAGCCTGGTGCGCTGCAGTCCAAGGGGTTGCTGAGTCGGACATGACTGAGCGACTTCACTTTCATGCATTGGAGAAGGAAATGGCAACCCACTCCAGTGTTCTTGCCTGGAGAATCCCAGGGACGGGGGAGCCTGGTGGGCTGCCATCTATGGGGTTGCACAGAGTCGGGCACGACTGAAGTGACTTAGCAGCAGCAGCAGCAGCCAGTAAGGAAGTATCATTGGTGGTGGCACCTGAAGTCCTGAGTTTAAATCCTGATTCTATTGTTACCACCTATGCATCTTAGGAAGCAGCTTATTCTCTTTACTGTCTTTCTAACAACACCTAGACCTCAGAGTTGAGAGGCATCAAGTGTTACCAATCAGGGTTTAATTCAGCACCTGGCACAGAACGCAGTTAACAGGTATTTCTTTCCTTTTTCTGTTACACATGGCTAGATGGTATGAATAAGTTAATAGCGCTGGTTAAAATTTGGCAGGAAAAGATAAGAGAATTAAAGCAAACAATGTCTCATTAGAACTGTATATATAATAGGATGATAAATGTAGAGAAGTGTTTTAAGTAAATGTCTTAAAAGATACTTTCAATCTTTAAAACTTTGAACATTTTGAACATAGTAATTTAGGTGTGAGGAATATTAGATACAACTGATAAAGTGACAGAAATATTGATTTGATCTACAAAGATCATGAGTGTTTTAATGACCTACAATGGACTCCAATACTTATAATTATCTAGAAAATCAGAAATAAGAATATAATTTAAGTAGCATACCTGCCTAAACCTTTTAATATATTGATCTTTGTTATTTAATTAATTAGACTGCATCTGGTCTTAGCTGTGACTCGTGGGCTCTAGCATACTTTGGGCTCAGTAGTTGTAGTGCAGGCTTAGTTGCCCTGAGGCATGAGGGACCTTAGTCCCCCAACCAGGGATCAAACCTGTGTCCCCTGCATTGCAAGGTGGATTCTTAACCACTGGACAACCAGAGAAGTCCCTACTGACTTTTGAATACAATTTCAGAGAAAACCTGAATTATTAAAAGTGTACCAGAATCCCTATTATCAAAGCAAAACTTCTACCAATGATGTGACAGGAGTTTTTATTTACATATACCAACACACAAGATGAAATAGCTTTCCATCCTGCTTGCTACTTGCTTCCTGTTGTATGTTTCAAGGTCCTCTCAGGAGTTAATGTTCAAACCCTGAGAGGAATCCTGGGAGGAAAGCAGGCCCACTGCAGGAGCTGCTGCACATTCCTCCCAATACAGGAAGGGCACCTGAGGCTGTGCCTCCACAGTGGGGCTGGTTGAGGTGAGAAGTGGAATACTGTGAGGGTTTCTCCATGGAATCTATGAATGCAGCTGTCTAAGTTGAGTCTCAGAGGTATTAAACTGTTCAGGTCTGAAGGCAGAAATCCTCAGGATCGTTTACAGAAAGTTTCTTCTTCTATCAATAGGTGACCCAGAGGCAAAGTCTTAACTGAGATTTTTAGTTTTAAAAGCCTTCTCTTTCCACTCTGGCCTGATGCCATCAACAGCTTTCTTTTTCTGAATTCCTTAAAAAAAAAAAAAAAATGCACATCTTTGTTGCTGCATCATATTCTGAACAGTGCCATTTATTATTGTCCTCAACTATTACGTAACCTTATGATATACTTTTATCTTCTCATCTATTTATGAATTCTGTTAACTAGACTGTGAACTCAAGGGTCCTTAACTTGACCTCTTCCTCCAAAGAACTTTCTCAAGTGCCTCAATTCTCAGTAACCATCCCTTTTGTTGTTTACAATATAAATTTGACCCTAACTTGCATTGCTCTGTCTATGGAGGTAACTGTATACTATTTTATGTGTAAAAGTGTTCTCTTCCCAAATGGAACAACAACAAAAAAACCACCAAAAACCCTTCAAGATGGAGGCTATGTATTTTGCTTCTTTGTAAAAGTCGTTAACAAACCTGATGTCCAACAGACATTTGTAAAATTCTTATCAGATTATCCATGCTAAAAATTGGACACAACTGACTTCTTGAGTCCTGAGGGAAAGTTTTCATACTCTTGCTGCCAAGATTATCTAAAGCCTATAGCCTGCCAAGTATACGTAGAGGATGGAAATGATTTTCTTTAAGCCAGAAAATTAGCCTTGGTTCAGCTCTCATGAGTGCTTTAAAATCAACCTTCAAAACCACAAGAACAGGAGGGTTCCCACCTCATCAGTGCCCTTGGTATTCCCTAATATCCATTCATTCATTAGTTTTCCCCACAAAACATAAACCAAACTTCCAGAGCCCCTAAAACAAACAAAACTTTCTTCCCCTTCCTTACAAAATAGTTCATTCATTAAAAGCCATAACCAGTGCTTAGAACCTTTCAAAAAAAGAAAAATCAGTAATCCAAACCATTTCAACTTAACTGAATTGAAGGAGAGCTGATCTCATACCCATCCTGCCGGGCAGCAGTCCCTCTCTCAGAGTTTGCCTGTTAACAGAAACAGGAAAGACTGGTAGATGGCCTGAGGTTTTTCACTGGGTTGGTCTGGCCTCATAGCTCTGACTACAGTCATTCCAGTTTATCCTTTAACAGGACTGTAAGGTACCAAGACAGTCACTAGAGTAGTCCAGAGACTAGTAAGATTTAAAGACTTATTTGCACAAAGCTGGATTATGGCATTTTACCTCACTTGTCACCACAGGTATNCCTGAGTGTTTTCACTGGGTTGGTCTGGCCTCATAGCTCTGACTACAGTCATTCCAGTTTATCCTTTAACAGGACTGTAAGGTACCAAGACAGTCACTAGAGTAGTCCAGAGACTAGTAAGATTTAAAGACTTATTTGCACAAAGCTGGATTATGGCATTTTACCTCACTTGTCACCACAGGTATTATGAAGAAGAAATACTGTTCTAAGATTTTTAATTAGTTGCTTTAGTTTTCATTTTTTTAAATGACTCAGATTGCTATCCTCTTTTAAGTCTCACTCTATTACTCTTGCTACATATTGAATTCTTCTTTTGAAGACTATCACTTAATCCTTACAGCAGAAACCTAGAAACCGGAGTTGCTTTCCACTTCTTTAATTCCCCATAAGGCATCACTATTATAATATCATACATGAATATGTATGTATATATATGTGTGTGTGCGTGTGTGTATATATATATATTTGTTTTAAAAAGTAGAAATGTTCTTCTCATTCATCTTTGTTTGATACAAAGTAGGTGCCCAAGTAGGTATTAATAGTTAGAAATAAAATAAAAGGCCACAAAAACTTCCCTCCCAAGGAAGATCATTAAAGAAAAAATCCTTTTTTCCTCTTATTACAGCTGGCCTTTGATGCATGCCAGGTAAGAAAAAAAGGAATACTGCAGGGTGATGGGAAGACTGGACCTTTCCCATTTTTTGGGTTGTAGCTGAACTTCTATCGGCGGTTCTAGTAAAATATGTAACTCTTCGTTTGTTCTAGGCAAGTCCTTCTTTTGGGTTTCCTTCAGACATTGCCTTTACTCTCCCATAAGAAAATGAGGATTCAGAGATTTCGAACAGCAAGATTCTAGTTGGGTAGCAGTCTCTTGAAATCATGAGCTGGCTATGTAGAGGGAAAAGTTATGGAAGACTGGCAGGAGAGGGTGAGAGAAAAAGAGAAATGTATCTTCTTCTTTGGGAGCGCAGGAAGAAAGCAAGTTTTTCAGAGTCGTTGCCGGTATCTCATGAAGGCCCAGGCTGCTACCATGGTGAGGGCAAACACTGGCACCAGCACCATAGTTATGGGAATACCACTTGGCTCCCCTTCGCCTTGAGGTCCTATGGGCCCATTCTGCACCTGTAACTGGAAGGGAAAGAAAAATGTTAACTCTAGTGACAATGTGTGTTTACCACAACTGCAGTGTCCAAGCTGACACGTTACCTGGGTCAGCAGTCCCTGCATCACTAAAGCTGTGCGCCCTAAGCACTACCAAACACAAGGCGTCCTCTCTCTACCCGGAGCTGATGCATCAGTGTCACCGATTCTTGGGAAACAAAGTCAGTCTGATGGAAAGGCATTTAACCTTGCTGTGCTACTGACCTAAAGGGACCCAAGGGTAAGTCAGATAACCTCTTCCTATTTCTGCACTGTCTCCACTAAACTATAGTATACCATACCAGGAAAATGAAGATATGAAATGAAGCCTACAGATCCTATAGGAAGCTTGGAAATTACTGGGTAAAGGCAGGGGTGTCCATCTTTCTAGAAACATTTATTGAGAAAGATTTATCAGTAGTCAGTGTGTAATAACAGCAGATCTGAGCAATGAGACAGGCGCAATGCCATTATTTAGAAATACTTTTTAATTTCTGAAAGGTACCTACTCCTTCTGAAGATGAGGTCCTGTCCTTCATCCCCCATTCTGTAATTCTAGGTAAAGATAAAGGTGAAACTTATATGGAATGGAGGTAAAAGATTCAAACGTAAATAAGTTAAAAAATTTCAGATCCTAACAGTTATAATTTTCCATTGCCAAAATATTCCCTTTTGAGGCTGGTAATTTTTCTTCATTTTAGTCAATTTTGTAAAAGGTAGCCTCTCTTAATATCAACTTTTTTTAAAAAACCATTTTTAAAAATTGAAGTACAGTTAATTTATAATGCTGTGCTAGTTTCAGCAAAGTGATTCAGTATATACATAAATATATTCTTTTTCAGATTCTTTTCCACCATAGGTTACTACAAGATACTGAAAAGTGCTCCCTGGGTTATACAGAAGGTTCCTATTATTTATTTTATACATAATAGTGTATATATGTTCATCTGAAACTCCTAATTTATCTCTTCCCCTGCCTCCACTATCCCTTTCGGTAACCATAAATTTTTTTCTATGTTTGTGAGTCTATTTCTGTTTCATAAATAAGTTCATTTGCATCAGTATTTTCAGACTTCACATATAAGTGATATGATACAGTATTTGTTTTTCTCTGATTTATTTCACTTAATATGACAATCTCTCGGTCTATCCATGTTGCTGCAAATGGCAATATTTTATTCTTTATGGCTGAGTAATATTCCATTACCACATACAAACACACCCCATCTCTTCTTTATCTAGTCATCTGTCACTGGACACNTTTTCAGACTTCACATATAAGTGATATGATACAGTATTTGTTTTTCTCTGATTTATTTCACTTAATATGACAATCTCTCGGTCTATCCATGTTGCTGCAAATGGCAATATTTTATTCTTTATGGCTGAGTAATATTCCATTACCACATACAAACACACCCCATCTCTTCTTTATCTAGTCATCTGTCACTGGACACTTAGGTTGCTTCTATGTCTTGGCTATCGTAAACATCACTGCTATGAATGTTGGGGGCATGTATCTTTTCGAATTAGATTAACATTAACTGTTAATAGATAACTTAGTAACTGTGAAGCTGTCTTGTTTTAGTTAGATTTAATCTCATTAGTCCATGAAACTCTGACCCCTCAATCTGAAGGACAAGACTGAAAAAACTACCTTTTCTATCTTATATCCCCTCTATAGCTTTCATTCATTTCCAGATGAGATGTCCTAAGAGAACACGCTCAATTGAAAGACATGGCTTTTATAGGCCAATTCCTTGACCAGAACAATCTGTTTTGTTTGGAGTTATTTATGGATGTTTCCTTAAAAAATGAACTCACATGCCTTCAGAATTAACTCTAATCATATTAGAGTGTATGCCTATATTTGCTTGCCTTTATCTGTTGCATATCAATACTTTCTCACATGCTTTAGAAACATAGAAGGGCCAAGGCAGAAGCAGCTGAATACTAATGTCTCCTACTGACCTGGTTTCCTAATCCATCACACCCAGATTCTGCTTGCAAGCCTGGCTGTTTTCTCAGATCTTTCATGCCTTGTGCTGTTTACACTTCTTTCACTATCTCCTGTTGAATTCTTCAGTCTCTGAAGCCTCACTCAGGAGTTGGGTGAGGCAAAGACAGCATCAGTTTAAGAAGGAGCAACTTTAAAGACACAATGAACCTGTGTTATAAGCATTCCAAAGTCCTTCATGCTACAGGAGGATTATGTCCACTCAGGCTTTTCCTATTATCATGCAAAATGATAAAAACACTAGGAACTAAGGAGAGGATATAGGGATAGGTAGCTGTCTTGATCAAATTCTGAATCTCATCTCTTTTCTCCTGGAGCTCCCCTTTGAGCACAAGAGCTTTGGTCAAGAGGATCCCCAAGATGATAAGAAAAGCATTTATGATGATGATAGGGAAAAGCACATAGTGGATATCAAAAAACCCACCCCCTCTGTCACTTAAAAGTTTCATAAATAAAAACGTTCAAGGGAAGACATATGTTTCCTCTCCTACTAAGAAATAAAATTGGCCTGGTTATATTCTTCCCGATTTATTTTTTTTTAGGGCACATTACCTTGAAGCTACTGGGTTGCAAATGTAGTTAAGAATTTCCTTTAATGATTAGGAGAAGTCTCAGAACACCCTTGCCTATGTACAGATAATCTCTTCAAAAGAACGAGAGGGAAAGGAAAAAAGCCAAACACACTACTGAAGATTACACCACATAATTAATTCACAATGTCCCAAAATCCGGTGATGGCAAACAACACCTACCCTGTGCTGCACTCTCAGGGACACAGCATAGCCCGCGTTACGGAAGAGGTCCACAGCATCCTGGTGCAGCAGGTTCTTTAGGTCTTGGCCGTTGACCTGTCAAAAACAGCAAGGAAAAGTAGTGAAAGATACAGCATGTGAACTCTCAGAAGTCAAAAGATTTACTTACATGTGACCACAGATTTAAAAACAGAGACAATTCCAAGGCCTAGGAGAAGGGGTAAAGTTACTTAGAACTCAGAATAACTTTTTCATCTTCAAAGCTACAGGTCTTCCAGGTTACCACTCTATATCCTTTATATTTTTAATCCCTGGCATGGCCGTCCAAGCTTCAGCTCTAGAAATGTAACTCTAGGAAGCTCTCCCACAATTTACTTTGATGTGGTATAAATCAACTAGCCTCTTCTATTGTTTTTGTTCTATTGTGAACAATTTCCACTGATTCCTTGGATATTCCTATCCTCCTCAAATTTACTAAAAACCATATTTCTGTGATGATACAAACTACTAAAACTGTTTTGGTGAAGCTGAGTCCTACCACCTAAAGGTAAGAGAGTGAAGGGCTCTGCTATCAACACTTCTCAGTGTCAGGAGTGACACTGGCCACAAGTGATACCTAGTCTATGCTGTACTCAAGGGATACAGCGTAGCCCACTTGATGTAAAATCTCCATAGCTTTTATACCTGGCAGTGGCAGCAAGAACATCTAATGTATTTGGTGGGTTCTGTTCTACATGCTTTCATACATTATCTCATCGAGTAATCACAATCCTATGAGGTAGACATTATTTTTATCTTGTTTTCACCGATTAAAAAAAACAAACACCTGAAGCTTAGCAAGGGTAGGTAATTTACCCAAAGTCATAGTAACTGTAGAAGCGAGGGCTAAGGGGTTTTATATCCTGGAAGAAATACTAAAGTGCTCTTGCCTCTTACTGCTCCTTCTGCACTGTTACTCCTCCACCCTGACTCACCAACTATTCTTTCCTCTGCTGAAGCTCAAGTCAATTTACTTATTCAACCTTCTCATCTTCCTTGTCACGGCTTCCCTTCTCCAAGAGGTTCATAACTATCCAGTCTTTTCCCTGTCAATATTCGTACTGAATAACTCCATCATCACTCTGCCATTATTAACTGTCCAAAGTGAAGGATTCCAGCTCTAGTCCATTCTAGTCACCAACTGGCATAAGCCTTCCACTTCAACACTAGGCATGCTTCAGCTCCAATATCCAAACTTAAAAAAAGATTTAAAAAATCTATCTTCTCCATATTTCCTATACCTCTGAAAATCTCCTCTTCATTCTCATCAATGCCTTTTACACATCTAGGACTTCCTACTATTTATTTCAAAAAGGCATTTGGAAAACGACTGCAATCCCTTATCACCATGATCTTCTACCATCTTTCCAGTCCTGGTCAACACACTGCATTTCCTTTCCTTGTCATCAGTGAGCTCAATATTCCGAGAGAAAGACACACAGTCACATTTTCCACCACAGACCCATGCGAGCTGGCGTCTGCTGTACCTTTACAATCCTTCTCATCGGGTGAACTCCTTAGTACATATGCAGTGGGTAGCTGTTCCCAAGACCTTTCCTACCATCAAACTCCATCTCTTTTCTCAGCAGATCCCTGTCTTATCTTTATCTGAGACCTTATGACAAACATTCTCTCCATTTTCTTTCCTTTCCCGTTAAGGTTTCTTAATATCCTCTTAGTGCTGCTTTCTCTTTTTTTTTTTAAAGACTTGGCTGTGCTGGGTCTTCACTGCTGCGCGGGGTGCTCTCTAGCTGCAGCGTGAGGGCTTCTCACGGCAGTGGCTCCTCTTGTTGTGAAGCACAGGCTCTAGGGTGTGAGGGCTTCAGAGGCTGTGGTGCATGGGCTTCCCCAGTGGCTCCGCAGTAAAAAATCTGCCTGCAGTACCGGAGACGCATGAGATGCAGATTCAATCCCTGGGTCAGGAAGATCCCCCAGAGGAGGAAATGGCAACCCACTCCAGTATTTGAGCCTGAAAAAGCCCATGCACAGAAGAGGCTGGCTGGCTACAATGCCTGGGGTTGCAGAGAGTCAGACGCAACTGAAGCTACTGAGCAGCGGGAGCATGGGCTCAGTCGTTTTGGCTCCCCGGCTCCAGAGCACAGGGTCTAGTTGTGATGCGTGGGCTTAGTTGTTCCAACACATGTGGGATCTTCCTGGACCAGGGCTCGAACCTATGTCTCCTGCACTGGCACGCGGATTAAATACCACTGAGACACAAAGGAAGCCCTGTTCTCGGTTTGTTTTTGTAGGTCTTTCTTCTTACATTCCTCTCTTGTTCTCTTCTCCTGTGGTTTGATGACCATCTTTAGTGTTGTGCTTGGATTGCTTTTTCTTTTTTTCTCTTGTGTGAGAGAGTGTGTGTGTGTCTCTATCTATTGTAGTTTTAAAGTTTGCTGTTCCCATGAAGTTTTGATACAGTTCTGTATCAAAATTATATATGTAAAAGGTTGTTTTAAGTTTCTGGTATCTTCCCTGCTTCGAGAAGCTCCTTTAGCATTTGTTGCTGGGAAGGCAAGTGTAATCTTGGTCCTCACATGAACTTCCTTTTGACAACAGGGAAGAAAGACATTGGGTGACATCAGACAAAAGAAGAGCACAGGCCAATGATACCTTTCAATCCTCTTAGTTTTCTAAAGATATTCTAAGAGGTCAGTTATTCTAACCGCTTAAAAAATTAAAAATAAAAAAGCCTTTTAGAAATGCAAAGGGAATTTCATTTTTAAAGAATCATTTCTCATCCTTTGCCTAAGTATATGGGAAGTAAAACAGCTCCATAAAACTGATTCTTTCTCTCTTGAAAAGTATACATCGCTCTACTCTAAAGCTGAATTTGCTTTCTAATATTTACCTCCTCTAAGTGTTTTTACAGATTCCAGCTCATACACACCAACTTCCAAGTGCTGTAGATTTTAATCCTAAATATATGTGGAATCCACTCTATTGCAATCCTATTAGGTTGGTGCAAAAGTAACTGTGGTTCTACATTGTGGAAATTTGCCATTTCATATTGGGATACACTCTTAAAGAAATGTGGTTATGCTGTACATCATTTCAAGGGCATTTCCTGCTTTATGTTCTTTTGATAGTGACTTATTACTTACTGTTTATTTTATATTTATTTTATACTACAGAAATGATTGATGTTAGACAAACAGCAAATTCAAAAAAATTTTTTATTTGAGTTCAAAATGGGTCAATAAAGCAGTGGATACAACTTGCAACAACAGCAACCCGTTTGGCCCAGGAACTGCTGATGAACGTACAGTGCAGTGGTGGTTCAAGAAGTTTTGCAGAGGAGACGAGAACCTTGAAGATGAGAAGTGCAGTGGCTGGCAGTTGGAAGTTGACAACAACCAACTGAAAGCAATCATAGAAGCTGATCCTCTTACAACGACATAAGAAGCTGTCCTAGAACTCAACATTGACCATTCAAGGTCATTCAGCATTTGAAATATATTGGGAAGATGAAAAAGTTTGACAAGTGGGTGCCTCATGAGCTGACCAAAAAAACAAGCAAAAAAAAAGTCATTTTTGAAGTGTTGTCTTCTCTTATTGTACACAACAAAACAAATCATTTCTCAGACTGTGACATGTGACAAAAAGTGGATTTATATGACAACTGGCAATGACCAGCTCAGTGGTTGAACTGAGAAGAAGCTCCAAAGTACTTACCAAAGCCAAACTTGCACGAAAAAAAGGTCACGGTCACTGTTTGGTGGTCTGAGGCCAGTCTGATCCTGGTGCAACCATTACATCTGAGAAGTATGTTCAGCAAATTGATGAGATGCACTGAAAACTGCAATTCCTGCCTTTGGCATCAGTCAACAGAATAGGCCCAGTTCTTCTTCATGACAATGTCCAACTGCTCATCGCATAACCAATGCTGTAAAAGTTGAAAGAACTGGACTACAAAGTTTTGCCTCAGGGGCCATATTCATCTAACCTCTCGCCAACTGACTACCCTTCAAGTATCTCGACAATTTTTTGCAGGCAAAATGCTTCCACAACCAGCAGAGGCAGAAAATGCTTTCCAAGAGTTCATCGAATCCCAAAGTATAGGTTTTTACCCTACAGGAATAAAAAAAACTTATTTCTCACTGGCAAAAATGTGTTGATTGTAATAGTTCCTATTTTGATTAATAAAGGTGTGTTTGATCCTAGTTTTAATGATTTAAAATTCATGGTTTGAAACTGCAGTTACTTTTGTACCAACCTAATAATATAAACCAAAAGTTTGCAAAGTATGATCTCAGGACCAGCAGCATTAACTTGGGAATTTGTTAAAAGTGCAATTTATTAGGCCCTATTCTAGTAATCTGGTGATTCTGAAGTTTGAGTTAGCTTTAACCTAAATCGCTTGACGCTTTCTTCACACTCAAGTCTACTTACCCTACTTAATCCATAGTCTATGCATCCAGACCCCATCAATGATTTTCCATTTACTGGAGTAGTGATTTTCCAAAGATAGGTTTTTTGACCCATTATAAAAGATAGTGAAGTCAATCCAGTGGGTCAAGATTAGAATTTTAAATACGAGAAATAATTTTAAATAAGTGAAATTAGAAAACACAACATATCAAAATGCATCACATACAGAAGAGATAGGTATTATTTTGCCTAACTTTGCTTATGTGTGTGTGCACGTGCATTTCCCATTACAGGTCATAATTTGAAATGTTTGAAAAACACTTGCCTATAGCTGTGCTTCTTAAAATTTATCCATAGGCTGTTTCCTGAGACTCTTCATTTGTAATAAACTCCCAGGTGATGGACAGATGGTCCTTGGACCTCAATTTTATTACCAAGAGCTATTCAACTGAGAAATCTTAAAACTACTGCTAAACTTGTTACTGCAGTTTCCTTAACTCATGGTATTGTAAGTTGTATTAAACTCAAGATATGATAGATTTGCAACATGCTAGAAAATTTTGTTAACTGAATGATCAGTGTTAAGATCATGGTATTCTAGTTAACTGATGGGGAGCCATATGATTTTTGCTTTGACTATGGCTGTTATCAGTATTTAAAAATGAGTTTCCCATTTCCTGCCTTAGAAAAGGAGTAAACTGAGTTAAAATAAGCCTTCTTGGATGATTAATAATTTTGGACGGCATTAAGATAATCTAACATTTAGCATAATTTAAGAGTTACTGGAGTGCTAACTATAGGATAATATAAATGCAGATGTGTAAGATACAGAGAAAGAATGGGTTCAATTTAGTAAGCACTGATCTCAGATTATACTCTGGGTAATTTAATTCTTCCCCTAAATCTTGAAATGAATTACAATTTGGGGGGAGGGATCCTCTTTTTTCATTAAAGGAAAAAAAAGATTATCTAGTTCCAATTAATAAAGTCAAATCAAAAAAGTCAGTTATGTTATAATTCATTCCTAATATTCTGCATTTGCAATAAGCTCCTAGGTGACAGAGCTTCATTCACAGAGCAGTTAGCTTACGAGATGCTTCCTCTGTGCCAGCTACAGGCATACATGGTGCTAACAGAGATGAGGAAACAAGGACTTTTCCTTAGAGGTACTCCATCTAAAGGATCCTGCGTATTTCAATGTCTCTGTAACTGACTGGATGAGAGTTTCTAGTTTCCAACTGATGTCCTAAGTGAAAAGTCAAAGTGTTAGCTGCTCAGTCATGTCCGACTCTTTGTGACCACATGGTAGTAGGCTGCCAGGCTCCTCTGTTCATGGAGTTCTCCAGGCAAGAATACTGGAGTGGGTAGCCATTCCCTTCTCCAGGGGATCTTCCTGACTCAGGGATCAAACTCGTCTCCTGCATTGCAGGTAGATTTTTACCATCTGAGCTACCAGGGAAGCTTTAAACTAATAATACTCACATGAAATCTAGGTCATTTAACGATACTTCTATTAGTTACCAAAAATGAATATATACTAAAGAAAGGACATATTCTTAGTCTGATTACCTAGCACTAGATATAGTCGGAGCAAATTTTACAACATGGAAAAATAACCATGTGAGGAAAATATGGAAGCCCTTAAAGAACAAATGGGAATACAGGCCAATAAATAATTTAGCATCATTTTATAGAGACTCCAAAGTTAATTATAAATGAGCACTTAAGTATATCAAAGAGATAAAGCAAGCTCAAGAACAGGTGGAACCATTTAATGGTTAACATCTGACAAGTACACTTAAGGATACAGATGGAACAGGGATGGTGAGGCGATGTTTCTTAAGAAATGGGATCTAGAATTTAAATTCTGCAGCACACTCTTAGAAGGGGAACTGGAGACAAAGAATGTAGACCTAGATGAACAGAGAACAGGCTGGCCTTCTCCTCTTGCATAAGCTCTGTCTTTTCTTTGGTCTTCTGTATTTCTCTCAGATCTGTCTTATGATGAAGGCAAAGAATAAGAGGGGCCCTGCGGGGAGAGTGACTGCATTCCCTGAGGTGTGGTGAAGGAGGGAAGAGGGCTGTTGCTGTGGTTAGTCGCTGAGTCATGTCTGACTCTCTTGCGACCCCATGGACTGTAGCCCACCAGGCTCCTCTGTCCATGGGATTTCCCAGGCAAAAATACTGGAGTGGNGGGGCCCTGCGGGGAGAGTGACTGCATTCCCTGAGGTGTGGTGAAGGAGGGAAGAGGGCTGTTGCTGTGGTTAGTCGCTGAGTCATGTCTGACTCTCTTGCGACCCCATGGACTGTAGCCCACCAGGCTCCTCTGTCCATGGGATTTCCCAGGCAAAAATACTGGAGTGGGTTGCCATTTTCTTCTCCAGGGGTTCTTCTCGACTCAGGGACTGAGCCCACATCTCCTGCACTGGCAGGCAGATGCTTTACCACTGAGCCACCGGGGAAGCCCAAACAATAGTGAGATACCCTGGGTGCTCAGTTGCTAAGTCATTCCCAACTCTTTGTGACCCCACGCACTATAGCCCACCAGGCTCCTCTGTCCATGGAATTTTCCAGGTAAGAATATTGTCTTATATTTTTGCCTTTTGTTTGTCTGGCATTTTCTCTTCCCTTCTTTTACATACCTCTTCTTTATCTGGCCAGAACATAAACTTGAATCATTCTTTGGAATATGTCTTATATATAGTTGCAATGTTTTATATCTTGCAAGAGATCTTTATAATAAATTTTTTGTATTTTGATAAAGTCAAGTTCTCTGCTATAAATTTTAAAGACAATTGAGCTGAGACATCTACTTTTCTCTTCATTGACATTTATCTCCTACCATATCTTTTTAAAACACTTGAGTGGCCTTCCAGTAATTTCTTTTCTCTCTGAGGTGATGGTTCACATACAAAAGGCTCCTTTATCTTGGCTCAGGTCTAATAAATTCTCTCACACTGAGGTGTATGTCCTTTTGTTCTATCATTTCACCCTTAATAGAAAAGACTAATTTCAGTTTTTATGTAAAAAAACCATACATAAACTCTACTGATTCACCATGTAATCTTCTCTTTAGGATAAGGAACCCCAGCTCTTCATTTATCTTTTAGGAGACAATATAGTATATGGGTTAAGAGTAGAGGTTCCAAATTTGCAGACCAAGTCCTCTGCCATCTACTAGTTATATGACCTTGGGCAAGCTGTTTGACGTCACTAAGCTTCCTTAGCTGCAAAATATGCATAACAATTATACCCACCTCATAGGGTTGCTATAATACCAAATAAGTTTAAAGTTCTCAGTATATTGCTTGGCATAGGATGCTCAAAATCTTTTAAACTATTCTCAGTTTTCAATGATTTATCTTTAACCAAAGCCTTTTGAATAACTCTCTTGTTAACCCTACTTTTTTCAGGTCCCTCTTCACCATGAAGCCTAGTTCCCAATATTTTGAAGAGAATGCAGTTATGTGTCAAAATATTACACTACATAGTCTCCAACTACATGCTACACTTTAATCTTAACAACCCATTCTCAAGTTTTCCTTAATACATCACTCAAGTTGACTCCATGTTTTTAGAATGCCGTTTCCCTAGGAGCAATAAGAAATAACCTGCTTCTAAACTTAGGTAGATTATTATTGTCTTTATCTCACAGATTAATAAACAGGGCCTCGGAGACAGTAAAGAGGCAAAGCAATCAGTGAGAAGGATTAAAATGGGGTATTACCATCCGTGATGCTATTATTTATATTCTAGATCAGCCAAGCTTTCCAGGTGTTCTTAAATTTCTTAACTTGTTCATTTGTTAAATATATATTAAACACTGTGCTAGAATATAAATGGTTTAAAAAAGATGTAGTCTGAGCCCTTGAGGAACTTTCAGAAAATAATAAAATTAATGGTTACCATGTAGTCAATGCCCTCTTAGAGACATTAGCATGGTGAAGTGGGAGCACGGTGGACAGATAACCAAATCAGACTGCATTCCAAATTTCTTCTAAATAATGAGTTTAAAAGGGTCTTTGAGTCTAAAAGGACACAATTTCTACCTTCCTCTTTTGTCTCCAATTTTGGAGTAAAGGAAGACTCACTTTAGTGTTTAATCAACAAAAGGAAGTAATAAAGTATAATAAAGGAACAACAAAAAAATGTGAGTTTTAAGTCCCTTTCCCACACACCAATCCCTCACATTCTGGATTTAATCTGCCTTCTCCATTGCGTGAGGTACTATCTTCCATGCTCAATGGCAGGGTTGGAAAAGACAACTGATCAAGGTCCCTCTTACCAAACTCTGCAATCTGGATACAGTAAGTCCCCTACATACGAACGTTTAAAGATGCAAGTATGTGTTCGAATGTCCAGTCACGAAAGGCCTGATGAAACTGCAGCTTGCCCTCCATCTCCTACAGCTGAGCATCCTTCAGCTCTATCATCCCCCACCTCTTCTCTCGCCTCCAGTAACTCTGCTTGCCTGTTCACTCGCTGTCAGCAGCCCCTGTATGCCAGCTGTTGTACTCCTCTACTTTTCAAGGTACTGGACTGTACGGTTTAAAATGTTTCATTTTCTGTTTTCAATGCATTATTTGTGTGAAAAGTATTATAAACCTATTATAGTACAGTACTATGCAGCCAATTGTGTTAGCTGGGTATCGAGGCTCACTTTGTTGGACTTATGAACAAATCAGCCTTGCGAACTCACTCTTAGACTGGAATGCATTCGTCTGTGAGGGAATTACTGTATTTCCAGATCCAAAAAGGCAGGCAGGAATCTTCCCAAGGAAGGGGTTGGAGTTAGGCACTAGTGACTAAGGAGCCAGGGACAGTGAAGGAGGCAGAAGCCAGTTCTCACCGAGAGGATCTTATCACCCTCCTGGAGCCGCCCATCCAGGGCTGCAGCCCCGTTCTCTTTGATGCGGCTGACGAAGATGCCACTGTCGTTGGAGACATACTGCTGATCTGTCCCACCGACGATGTTGAAGCCCAGCCCTAAGAAAATCATGGAGGAGTTGTAAAGGAGATGGGGGTGAAGAAGGCAGAAAGAAGTTAAAGAAGATAAGGAGAAAGAGAAAGGAAAGGCCTTGTGGCAGGGGTAGGGGTTACAGAGTGGCGGTGGGGGGTAAGCAGGGTGGGGAAGTCCAGACTGTGATGTAGCTGGTGGCTAGTAATGGGCAAGGTCAGTGATTAGTATCACTAACAGAGGTCAAGAGTACCCAGAGTTACTCAATCAGACCAGGCAGGGCTAAAAACACAAACACAGTGATCAACATGGTTAGTTGAATACAAAAAGAAAAAAAAAATTTTTTTTCAAAGTCATTAGCACTGTGATGGCTCAGAGTAAGTGGTTAATAAATATCACCTGTCACTATAATGACATGAAAGCCTCTGAGAAGCCCTGCAGGAAAGCACCCTGCTCAACTTTAGCACAGCCTCTCCCCAGCCTAGCTGCCTACAGAGCCACTGTGGAGCTCGCAAGATGCATCGCTGCACAGAATGCATTTGTCTTCATCAGTTTACACTGCTTCCTGAAAGCCACGACAGCCTCAGCCCCCCGACCCCCACCCCTGAGAGCAGGAGCAGGGCAGGAACCCAGGCCTCTTGGCTCTGAGCTCTTTCTTGCCTGTATGATCTCTCTCTACCCCCAAAGCACTTCTCCCAACCAATAAACAAAAGAAATAGGAGCCATTCTCCCAGGCTCCCAAGACTTCACATTTGGATTCTTCAGCACTTAGTGGTCAGCTCTGTAGATCACAGGCAATTAAGGCAATTCTAAGATGTGCCGCTCATATTTGATTTAGATTCTGTTGGTAGCATTTGGAGGATACAAAATATTGACTTTCCTGCTTAGAAGAAGCAATGCTTTTAACTAGTTGGCAAATGAACTGTTCCTTATTGAGAGGGAGATTCTTAAACAAACCTTCCCTGTATATTTCTCCCAGCCTTCAGAAGAGTTTGTGTATGGTGGTGCTTTGGAAGAAATGGCCTTGGGAGTTCATTTATTTTTTTCTATTTTGAATTGAGGTGGTGGCAGAAAAGGGTAACTGAGGACAGTTCATGACAGGACTAAACCACCAAATTCATTCTTCTTTCCTTTTATGCCTCAAGTGCAAACAACTACATCCTTGGGTATAGTGACTATCACTGTGTGTTAGTCTTTATTCACTGTATGTGTGTGTATGTTAAGTTGCTTCAGTCGTGTCTGACTCTTCACGACCCTATGGACTGTAGCCCACCAGGCTCCTCTGTCCATGGGATTCTCCAGGCAAGAACACTGGAGTGGGTTGCCATGCCCTCCTCCAGAGGATTGTCCCAGAATCTGTGTCTTATTTACTAGAGATAACTAATAACCTATTCATTAGCAACTACCCATTTCCTGCTCTTCCTAGCCCCTGGCAACCACCATTCTATTCTTCACGTGAGTGAGTGATTATTTTAAACAGGTATAAAGTTTCAGCTTTGCAAGATGGAAGTTCTGGAAATCTGATGTACAACATTGTGCCTACAGATAACAACAGCCTTATTAGATATTTAATAAACTGTGAAGAGGAGACCTCATTTAAGTGTTCTTACCACATTAAAATAAAATTGAATTTAAAAAAAGAAAAAAAAAAAAAGACTACCAAGGTACTATTTCCAAGGATCAAACAATAAGTTGTGGGAAGGGCTTCATTTACAAAACTACTGTTATGTGGTTTCTATCTATGCAATAGAGAAAAGCCACTTTTTATCTATGCAATAAAAAGAAAAGAAAGAAAAGAGAGCCTTCTTTACATCCGGTGCTATAGAATTCCAAGACACAGTGCAAAGAGAAAAGTGATAGGAAACACATATCAGGAAACACATAAAACAGATATGAAAAACATTTACCTGGCAGCACAACTGGAAGAATACAGCCATAATCACTAGCCTACTATTGGTTTCAACAGAACACAGATACTTAGAGGGATGAGATGAAAGCCTAAGTGAACCTCATTGTATTAACAGACACACTAGCGAATCAATCTGTGATTTAAGGAAACACATGGCCAAAGAAAGCAGCAGCAGGAAATGTCTAATTAAAATAGCCTACCTCCTGTATAGAGTATCTGAAGCTAGAGAATGAAAAGGATACATCATACAAAGAACTTCCACTGGAAGATGACTACTTCAACTTCTTTAAAGCGTACATTATAAAAGTTTTAAGTTACTAAATGGTTTCTCTCAGAAAACTCTTACTTTTTATCATAATGGGTAGACAGTACTGGAAAGGGGATGGGAGGCAGTTCAGATCAGATGGAAAGGTAGGTGGAGCTTGATTATAAAAGGCTTTGAAATACCTTTAAGACCGTGACAGGTTTCAGCAAGGTGTGCTGAGGCCAATCAGCCTCTCTCACTACTGGGAGAAACAATTTGGATAAAATTTTTCAATAAAATCCAATATCCTCACTAAACAATAGAGCTGCCTCTGGGAATCTTGGGAATAGGAAGTATATGTTATGTAGCTGAATGCAACATAGTAATTAGAAAGAAAAAGGACTCTGCTACTGGGTATTTAAAACTACAGAATAGTGATTAAAAAAGAAGAGTGGAAAAAAAATCTTCCCCAAATTTTCTATATACAAACAAGTATAGCCTACTCCTTCCCCCACCACAATATGTAAGCATATTTATAATGCCACACTTATTGCTACATCAATTGTAAATGAACGACACCACTTAATATGAGAACTTCTAGACTAACAAGAAGTCTCCTTCTTCAGCTACATTTACAAACTGAACTTACCTTTAACTTGAAGCGTCACTGCAATAAACAGAGTCTCTGAAGCACTAAGGAGCAATATTACCAATTCAAGCCTGAGCCCCATGGATACCTATATAATCCTCAATCAACTTATTCATTACTGATCATTTACTATATGTTAGGCATTGCATTGGAGAAGGCAATGGCACCCCACTCCAGTACTCTTGCCTGGAAAATCCCATGGACGGAGGAGCCTGGTAGGCTACAGTCCATGGGGTCACGAAGAGTCCGACATGACTGAGCAACTTCACTTTCACTTTTCACTTTCATGCATTGGAGAAGGAAATGGCAACCCACTCCAGTGTTCTTGCCTGGAGAATCCCAGGGATGGGGGAGCCTGGTGGGCTGCCGTCTACGGGGTCGCACAGAGTCAGACATGACTGAAGCGACTTAGCAGCAGCAGCAACAGCAGGCATTGCATTATATTCCGAGGAAGACTTAAAGCTAAACTGGACAGTCTCTGCTTGAACAACAAATAAAAATATATCCTTTTTCCTGTCCCTCTTAGAGTCTGCAAAAGTAAATTAAAGTCAGATGACCTGGCCACAAATTCAACTCCATAACTTACCCAATATGTGGACAAAACAAGTCAGTGTACCTTTGATCCTCAGCTGCTTCTTCTGTAACCTAAGGATTATAAATTTTGTCCTCTCTAACTCAAAAAGGAGGGTCCAATAACATAAAGTCTGAAAAAATCCTTTATAAATTATTTAGTGGTTGCAACATGGAGTAGCTCCTTTAACAGTAGTTGCCAATAAAAGAGTAGTGCCTGCTACACCCCCAAACTAGACAGTCTGATGGAGAAAGGATGAATGAACATAAAGTACAAATGTGAAAAATCCTGAAATAAAGGAAGACAGATTAAAATGTCCATCCATCTATTAATAGGATAAGACTGGACTGTGGAACTCAACAAACTTCGATCCTTATGGAAACTAAGGCTGTCTATTACCTGTGACCCAGACATCTTCCTCATTGAGTAATTTCTAGCAATGGCAGTATTGAAAATATTCAATAATCAGGCCAGTACATGCACCAACCAGATGTCAGCTGGAAACAATCAGAATAGGAAGGCCTACCCTAGTATACAACCGATGACTACTGGCTCCGTCTAGGGAAAATCTTCCATAAAGTGGACCACATATTTTGGTTTGCCAGGGAATCTTGATAAACATACTCTCCCCAGTGCAATTAAAACAGTCCCTTTCAATTTCAAAAGCGTCTCAGTTTAGACCAATGTGATCACTTTGTCAAGGGTAATGTTAGAATATATTAATTGCTGCATGTTTTGTGGTAGTGAGGAACTGATGGCAATTTAGGTGTTCATCCTTCGGGGAACAGGTAACTAAGAAAAAATTAAAACATAGATGCACTGAATAATCATATACAAACTAACAGTTTTAAAAATATAATGTTGATATTAACAGTATGTGTGTAAGCATGCTCAGTCCTGTCCAACTCTCTTGCGACCCCATGGACTGCAGCTGGCCAGGCTCTTCCATCCATGGGATTTCCCAGGCAAGAGTACTGGAGTGGGTTGCCATTTCCCTCTCCAATAGTATAAAATCTTCTTAAAAACATGTTAATGTGGAACAGTGTTACTTATTTACAAAAATGTATACATATTTAAGACACATTATCTGTGAGGGAGGGATAGAAGATAAAGCTTAGGAATGAAAACCAAAAGGGACTTTGAACCTACTGATGAGGACAATTTATTATGGAGCTGAAGTTGCTGTCGTTCAGTTGCTTAGTCATGTCTGACTCTTTGCAAACCCAGCGAAGCACACCAGGCTTCCCTGTCCATCACCATCTCCTCCAGCTTGCTCAAACTCATGTCCATCGAGTCGGTGATGCCATCCATCATCACGTTGTCTGTCATCTCCTCCTCCTCTTGCCTTCAACCTTTCCGGGATCAGGGTCTTTTCTAATGACTTGTCTCTTTACATCAGGTGGCCAAAATATTGGAGCTCCAGCTTCAGCATCAGTCCTCCCAATGAATATTCAGGACTGATTTCCTTTAGGATTGACTGGCTTCATCTCTCTGCAGTTCAAGGGACTCTCAAGAGTCTTCTCCAACACCACACTTCAAAAGCATCAATTCTTTGGTGCTCAGCCTTATTTATAGTCCAACTCTCACATCCATACATGACTAATGGAAAAACCACAGCTTTGACTATACACACCTTTGTCAGCAAATGTCTCTGGTTTTTAATCTGCTCTCTAGGTTTGTCAAGCTTTTCTTCCAAGGAGCAAGCGTCTTTTAATTTCATGGCTGCAGTTACCATGTGCAGTGATTTGGGAGCCCAAGAAAATAAAAATAAAATGAAATTAATAAAAACAACAAATAGATTGTTTCCCCATCTATTTTGCCATGAAGTGATGGGACCAGATGCCATGAGTTTAGTTTTCTGAATGTTGAGCTTTAGGCCAGCTTTTTCACTTTCCTCTTTCAATCTAGAGGATCCTCAGTTCCTCTCTGCTTCCTGCCATAAGGGGGGGGGTCATTTGCATTTCTGAGTTTACTGAAATTTCTCCCTGCAATCTTGATTCCAGCTTGTGCTTCATCCAGCCCAGCACTTCGCATGATGTACTCTGCATATAAGTTAATAAGCAGGGCGACAATATATATAGCCCTGACACACTCCATTCCCAATTTGGAACCAGTCTGCTGTTCCATGTCTGGTTCTAACTGCTGCTTCTTGACCTGCATACAGATTTCTCAGGAGGCAGGTAAGATGGGCCTGGTATTCCTATGTCTTGAAGAATTTCCCAGTTTGTTGCAATCCACACAGTCAAAGGCTTTGGCATAGTCACTGAAGCAGAAATAGATGTTTTTTGTCGAATTCCCTTGCTTTTTCTATGATCCAGCGGATGTTGACAATTTGATCTCTGGTTCCTCTGCCTTTTCTAAATCCAGCTTGAAGATCTGGAAGTTCTCGGTTCATGTACTGCTGAAGCCTGGCTTGGAGAATTTTGAGCATTACTTTGCTAGCGTGTGAGATGAATGTAATTGTGCGGTAGTTTGAGCATTTTTTGGCATTGTCTTTCTTTAGGATTGGAATAAAAATTGACCTTTTCCAGTCCTGTTGCCACTGCTGAGTTTTCCAAATTTGCTGGTATGTTGAGTACAGCACTTTCACAGCATCATCTTTTAGGATTTGAAATAGCTCAACTGGAATTCCATGACCTCCACCAGCTTTGTTTGTAATGATCCTTCCTAAGGCCAAGATGATTTTGCACTCCAGGATGTCTGGCTCTAGGTGAGTGATCAAGTGATCACACCAACATGGTTATCTGGGTTTTTAAGATCTTTTTTTGTATAGTTCTTCTTTGTGTTCTTGCCACCTCTTCTTAGGATCTTCTGCTTCTGTTAGGTCCATACCATTTCTGTCCTTTATTGTGCTCATCTCTACATGAAATGTTCCCTTGGTATGTCTAATTTTCTTGAAGAGATCTCTAGTCTTTCCCATGGAGCTGAAGGGTATTAATTAATTCACTACTTGGCATCTACTATCCAAAAGCAGTTGAGGGGAGATGGAGAAAGAATAAGACAGGGACTCAATAGACTTTTTAAGAAGTGAATAAATGAAGACATACTCCATAGTGAACCCTGGTTATAATGTGCCAATAAATTTTTAAAATGTCATCAAGATTAAAATGGATTTCTTGGTCTCTAATTTGGAGGAGAAGTTTAAGCACAAAAATGTATAGATGGCATAAGAATGACACCATCATATGACTGGGAGAGAAAGAAAGTGTGTCTAGTTTAAGAGCTTTGTAAAATGAAACAAGAAATGCCTTCTTGGGGCCTCTTTCTGTCTCCAGGTTTCGATCTTGAGCTTGTTTACAAATAAGAGCAGCAACTAATAGTTAATAAGTGTTTACCAGGTATAATGCCATGCACTCTACATACATTATCCCATTTAATCTCCCCAATAAACACATGAAGAGGTTATCACACTTTACAGATGAACTTAAAAGGGTAAGGTATGAAGACATTAAGTAACTTTTTAAAAGGTAACACAGCTAATTCTTTGTAAAGCTCAGACACTAAGTTAGGATGTTTGACTGCTAAGTTTTAAACCATTTCGCTATGCTGTATCTTTGTAGAAAATACGAACAACTGCATTAGAAAAAACTTTGCATTAATCAACTTGTTTTGGGGGCTGGCTTGAATAAGCAATGTTGGGATAATGACCGTAGAACAGTCCTCAGGTATAATATATTCCAAAGGAAGAATTGGTTATTCTTGAGTTGTTACCTCAGTCAGATCCCTATTGCTTACTATCATGACAGAGAAGGGAAAACCTTTCATTTCATTCAGACTCTTCTCTTTAAAATCTAAACATTATAAAGTAAAAGAGCAGTGTTTCACAATCTGTTCTTCTGGAAAAAAATAATTCATTAAAATGAAACAAAATAGTCCATTAACANACTGGACAGTCTCTGCTTGAACAACAAATAAAAATATATCCTTTTTCCTGTCCCTCTTAGAGTCTGCAAAAGTAAATTAAAGTCAGATGACCTGGCCACAAATTCAACTCCATAACTTACCCAATATGTGGACAAAACAAGTCAGTGTACCTTTGATCCTCAGCTGCTTCTTCTGTAACCTAAGGATTATAAATTTTGTCCTCTCTAACTCAAAAAGGAGGGTCCAATAACATAAAGTCTGAAAAAATCCTTTATAAATTATTTAGTGGTTGCAACATGGAGTAGCTCCTTTAACAGTAGTTGCCAATAAAAGAGTAGTGCCTGCTACACCCCCAAACTAGACAGTCTGATGGAGAAAGGATGAATGAACATAAAGTACAAATGTGAAAAATCCTGAAATAAAGGAAGACAGATTAAAATGTCCATCCATCTATTAATAGGATAAGACTGGACTGTGGAACTCAACAAACTTCGATCCTTATGGAAACTAAGGCTGTCTATTACCTGTGACCCAGACATCTTCCTCATTGAGTAATTTCTAGCAATGGCAGTATTGAAAATATTCAATAATCAGGCCAGTACATGCACCAACCAGATGTCAGCTGGAAACAATCAGAATAGGAAGGTCTACCCTAGTATACAACCGATGACTACTGGCTCCGTCTAGGGAAAATCTTCCATAAAGTGGACCACATATTTTGGTTTGCCAGGGAATCTTGATAAACATACTCTCCCCAGTGCAATTAAAACAGTCCCTTTCAATTTCAAAAGCGTCTCAGTTTAGACCAATGTGATCACTTTGTCAAGGGTAATGTTAGAATATATTAATTGCTGCATGTTTTGTGGTAGTGAGGAACTGATGGCAATTTAGGTGTTCATCCTTCGGGGAACAGGTAACTAAGAAAAAATTAAAACATAGATGCACTGAATAATCATATACAAACTAACAGTTTTAAAAATATAATGTTGATATTAACAGTATGTGTGTAAGCATGCTCAGTCCTGTCCAACTCTCTTGCGACCCCATGGACTGCAGCTGGCCAGGCTCTTCCATCCATGGGATTTCCCAGGCAAGAGTACTGGAGTGGGTTGCCATTTCCCTCTCCAATAGTATAAAATCTTCTTAAAAACATGTTAATGTGGAACAGTGTTACTTATTTACAAAAATGTATACATATTTAAGACACATTATCTGTGAGGGAGGGATAGAAGATAAAGCTTAGGAATGAAAACCAAAAGGGACTTTGAACCTACTGATGAGGACAATTTATTATGGAGCTGAAGTTGCTGTCGTTCAGTTGCTTAGTCATGTCTGACTCTTTGCAAACCCAGCGAAGCACACCAGGCTTCCCTGTCCATCACCATCTCCTCCAGCTTGCTCAAACTCATGTCCATCGAGTCGGTGATGCCATCCATCATCACGTTGTCTGTCATCTCCTCCTCCTCTTGCCTTCAACCTTTCCGGGATCAGGGTCTTTTCTAATGACTTGTCTCTTTACATCAGGTGGCCAAAATATTGGAGCTCCAGCTTCAGCATCAGTCCTCCCAATGAATATTCAGGACTGATTTCCTTTAGGATTGACTGGCTTCATCTCTCTGCAGTTCAAGGGACTCTCAAGAGTCTTCTCCAACACCACACTTCAAAAGCATCAATTCTTTGGTGCTCAGCCTTATTTATAGTCCAACTCTCACATCCATACATGACTAATGGAAAAACCACAGCTTTGACTATACACACCTTTGTCAGCAAATGTCTCTGGTTTTTAATCTGCTCTCTAGGTTTGTCAAGCTTTTCTTCCAAGGAGCAAGCGTCTTTTAATTTCATGGCTGCAGTTACCATGTGCAGTGATTTGGGAGCCCAAGAAAATAAAAATAAAATGAAATTAATAAAAACAACAAATAGATTGTTTCCCCATCTATTTTGCCATGAAGTGATGGGACCAGATGCCATGAGTTTAGTTTTCTGAATGTTGAGCTTTAGGCCAGCTTTTTCACTTTCCTCTTTCAATCTAGAGGATCCTCAGTTCCTCTCTGCTTCCTGCCATAAGGGGGGGGGTCATTTGCATTTCTGAGTTTACTGAAATTTCTCCCTGCAATCTTGATTCCAGCTTGTGCTTCATCCAGCCCAGCACTTCGCATGATGTACTCTGCATATAAGTTAATAAGCAGGGCGACAATATATATAGCCCTGACACACTCCATTCCCAATTTGGAACCAGTCTGCTGTTCCATGTCTGGTTCTAACTGCTGCTTCTTGACCTGCATACAGATTTCTCAGGAGGCAGGTAAGATGGGCCTGGTATTCCTATGTCTTGAAGAATTTCCCAGTTTGTTGCAATCCACACAGTCAAAGGCTTTGGCATAGTCACTGAAGCAGAAATAGATGTTTTTTGTCGAATTCCCTTGCTTTTTCTATGATCCAGCGGATGTTGACAATTTGATCTCTGGTTCCTCTGCCTTTTCTAAATCCAGCTTGAAGATCTGGAAGTTCTCGGTTCATGTACTGCTGAAGCCTGGCTTGGAGAATTTTGAGCATTACTTTGCTAGCGTGTGAGATGAATGTAATTGTGCGGTAGTTTGAGCATTTTTTGGCATTGTCTTTCTTTAGGATTGGAATAAAAATTGACCTTTTCCAGTCCTGTTGCCACTGCTGAGTTTTCCAAATTTGCTGGTATGTTGAGTACAGCACTTTCACAGCATCATCTTTTAGGATTTGAAATAGCTCAACTGGAATTCCATGACCTCCACCAGCTTTGTTTGTAATGATCCTTCCTAAGGCCAAGATGATTTTGCACTCCAGGATGTCTGGCTCTAGGTGAGTGATCAAGTGATCACACCATCATGGTTATCTGGGTTTTTAAGATCTTTTTTTGTATAGTTCTTCTTTGTGTTCTTGCCACCTCTTCTTAGGATCTTCTGCTTCTGTTAGGTCCATACCATTTCTGTCCTTTATTGTGCTCATCTCTACATGAAATGTTCCCTTGGTATGTCTAATTTTCTTGAAGAGATCTCTAGTCTTTCCCATGGAGCTGAAGGGTATTAATTAATTCACTACTTGGCATCTACTATCCAAAAGCAGTTGAGGGGAGATGGAGAAAGAATAAGACAGGGACTCAATAGACTTTTTAAGAAGTGAATAAATGAAGACATACTCCATAGTGAACCCTGGTTATAATGTGCCAATAAATTTTTAAAATGTCATCAAGATTAAAATGGATTTCTTGGTCTCTAATTTGGAGGAGAAGTTTAAGCACAAAAATGTATAGATGGCATAAGAATGACACCATCATATGACTGGGAGAGAAAGAAAGTGTGTCTAGTTTAAGAGCTTTGTAAAATGAAACAAGAAATGCCTTCTTGGGGCCTCTTTCTGTCTCCAGGTTTCGATCTTGAGCTTGTTTACAAATAAGAGCAGCAACTAATAGTTAATAAGTGTTTACCAGGTATAATGCCATGCACTCTACATACATTATCCCATTTAATCTCCCCAATAAACACATGAAGAGGTTATCACACTTTACAGATGAACTTAAAAGGGTAAGGTATGAAGACATTAAGTAACTTTTTAAAAGGTAACACAGCTAATTCTTTGTAAAGCTCAGACACTAAGTTAGGATGTTTGACTGCTAAGTTTTAAACCATTTCGCTATGCTGTATCTTTGTAGAAAATACGAACAACTGCATTAGAAAAAACTTTGCATTAATCAACTTGTTTTGGGGGCTGGCTTGAATAAGCAATGTTGGGATAATGACCGTAGAACAGTCCTCAGGTATAATATATTCCAAAGGAAGAATTGGTTATTCTTGAGTTGTTACCTCAGTCAGATCCCTATTGCTTACTATCATGACAGAGAAGGGAAAACCTTTCATTTCATTCAGATTCTTCTCTTTAAAATCTAAACATTATAAAGTAAAAGAGCAGTGTTTCACAATCTGTTCTTCTGGAAAAAAATAATTCATTAAAATGAAACAAAATAGTCCATTAACACCAATGATGGTAGCCACATGTTGAGTTATGAACACTAGATGAACAAATACTCTACCTTCCCCCTATCTACCTGAAGGTTTTTCTATCCCAAAATAATCTCGATAATTTTCCCTAGACACCAGTCAAGCTCCATTGGTCACACAACCCACTATTCATTTAATCATTTCATGGCAAAAAATATGTAGCATAAAATCAAGCTATAAAGGACAAAAAACTTACTGTTTGTTTAAAGGTAAAATATATGCAACACAATGTTTAACACTTTAACCATTTTAAAGAGTACGATTCAGTGACATTAAGTACGTTCACAATGTTGTGTAACCATCACCGTTGTCAAATCTGCAACTTTTTCATCATATCAAAGAGAAGTCTCCATCCATTAAATGTCTCACTCTCCCCTTTACCTGGGAACCTCTATTATACATTCTGTCACTGTGAGTTTGCCTATTCTATATACCCCATATAAGTGGAACTAGACAAATTTGTTCATTGTGTCTTGCTTATTCCACAAAATATGTCTTCTAAATTCATTCATGTTGTATGATGTATCAGAATTTCATTCCTTTTAAAGGATGACTAATGTTCCATTGCATGTACATACCACGTTTTGTTTAGTCAACTGTCAATGGTTGTTTCTGTATTTTTGCTACTGTGAATAATGCTACTATGAACACTGGTATACAAGTGTCTGAGTTTCTGCTTTCAATTCTCTGGGGTATATATCTGGAACTGAATTGCTGATCACATGGTAATTCTATGTTCAACAATTTGAGGAACTGCCCAAATGTTTTCTATCACAGATGTACCACATTTTACATTTCAGAAAGCATTGCCTATGGGTTCCAATTTATCCACATCCTCATCAATGCTTATTATCTTCATTTGGGGGGGGTGGGGTTTAGGATAATTTGTCATTCTGATTAATGTGAAGTGGTATCTCATTGTGATTTTGATTTTGATTTCCCAAAGGCTAGTGATGATAAACATCTTTTCATGAGTTTATTGCCCACTTATGTATCTTCGTTAAAGAAGTGTCTCAAGGCCTTATTTTTGAATGAGGTTGTTTTAAGCGGTCTTTATGTACACTAATTCAGTACCAGATACATGATTTGCAAATATCTTCTCCCATTCTGTGGGTTATCTTTTACTCTCTTTATAGTCTCTTTTGAGTCGTAAAATTATTAATTTTGGTAAAACCCAATTAATTTTTTTTCTTCTGTGCCTGTGTATCTGGTATCACATTAACAATATCATCAGTGAATCCAATGCCATAAAAAATTTTCCCTATCTTTTCTTCTAAGAGTTTAGTCTTAGCTCTCATATTCAAGTAGTTGATGCATTTTTAGTTAATTTTTGTATAAAATGTAAGGCAAGGATCCAAATGCATTCTTTTGCATGTGGATATCCAGTTTTCCCAACAAAATTTGTTGAAAAAACTTGTCTTTCCCCTCACTGAAAAGTGGTGATGTCCTTTCAAAAATCATTTGACCATATACGAGGAGGCTTATTTCTGTTCTCTACCCCACAGCGCTATACATCTGCTCTTATGTTGGCACCACAGTGTTCTGAATATTGTAATTTTCAGTAAGTTTTGAAACCAGGAAGTTGTGAGTCCCTTAACACTGTTCTTGTTTTCAAGACTGCTTTGGCTATTAGGGGGTCCTCTGAGATTTTATATGAATATTAGGATGGGATTTTTGTATTTCTATAAAAAGGCAGATGAGATTTTGATAAATATTGAGTTTGCAGATCACTTTGGATAGCATTGTCTCTTTAACAATATTAACTCTTCTAATACATGAACATGGAATATCTTTCCACTTATTTATGCCTTTAATTTCTTTCAGTCAAATTTTGTAATTTTCAATTTATTGTCTCATTAGTTATTTCTAAGTATTTTATTATTTTTAATGATATTATAAATGGAAATGTTTACTTAATATCCCTTTCAAATTGCTCATGGAAATGAGTATGGAAACTCAACTAATTTTGTGTTGATTTTGTATCTTGCAACTTTGCCAAGTTTGCTATTAATTCTGGGGTTTTTTGGTGGAACCTTTAGAATTTTTTACACATAAGACTGTACCATTTGTAAACACAGACAATTTACTTCTTCCTTTCCAATTTGTATGCCTTTCTTTTTCTTGCCTAACTGTTCTGGATAGAATTTCCAACACCATCTTGAACAGAAGTGGTGAACCCAAGCATACTGTCTTGTTCTGGATCTTCGAAGAAAAGTTTCTTATATCAAGTATGATGTATCTATATATGGATTCTTCATGTATGACCTTTATCATGTTGAGGAAGTTTCCTTCTATTCCTACTTTGCTGAGTGGTTTTAACATGGAAAAGTGTTTAACATGGAAAGGAAATTTTCTCAAATCCTTTTTCTATATGTTGGGATGATAATGGGCTCTTTTTCATTCATTCTATTAATATGTTGTATCATATCAACTGATTTTCTTATATTGAACCATCTTTGCATTCTTGGAATAAACTGCACTTTGTCATGGTATATAATCCTCTTAAAAGGCTGCTGAATTAAAACCTTGTAGCTCTGTAATCACCACAGCTTTCTAAAGAAAAATTTTGAGTTACTACTGCAAGGTGTAAGGCCCAAACAGAATCTAGCAGCTTCACTGGTTGGATGAAATGGGGATCAGAGTTTTGGGAGGGTGAGGCTGCTGGAAGTTAGTTCTGGAAGGGCAAAGTTCTGGAAAGGAGGAAGTTAGACCAAAAAAAGGAGAGTACGAGAGAGTGCCAGGTATTCGCATGAGTCTACTGAGAGGCCATGTATCCATTAAGTGAAACTCCACAAGGCTAGACAAATAAAAACTAGTAACAGGCTAAGCAATTCTCAAAAGTTAACACAAGGTAGAGAGACCTTTAACCAACCAGAATCAAAATCCTCAGTGATATACTAGGGAATTCAGTGGCAACCCACTTAGAACATTTGGAGGGTTCAACTATCCCTGTAGTGAATGCTACTTTAGATTCACCCTAGAAAAGTCTATAAACAGTCCTAAAGAGGTAAAACTGACCTGCAAGTTACTTAACTGCTTATCAAAACAAATTCAACAATGTAATACTAGAAATGTTAATGCAACAAAACAAAATGCAGACACTGAGCAATGTAACCAGTCACAACATCCAAAATCTAATTAAAAACTTTTAACATGCTGAGAAGAAAACAAGGGTCCATATAGTCAAAGCTATGGTTTTTCCAGTAGTCATATATGGATGTGAGAGTTGGACCATAAAGAACGCTGAGCGCTTAAGACCTGATGCTTTCGAACCATGGTGCTGAGAAGAGTCTTGAGAGTCCTCTGGATAGCAAGGAGATCAAATCAGTCAATACAAAAGGAAATCAACCCTGAATACTCATTGGAAGTACTGATGCTGAAGCTGAAACTCCAATACTTTTGGCCACTTGATGCAAAGAGCTGACTCACTGGAAAAAACCCTGATGCTGGGAAGACTGAGGGTAGGAGGAGAAGTGGGCAACAGAGGCTGAGATAGTTGAATGGCTTCATCAACTCAATGGTCATTAGTTTGAGCAAACTCTGGAAGATAGTGAAGGACAGGGAAGTCTGGAATGCTGCAGTCCATGGGGTTGCAAAAAGTCAAACTTGACTGAGTGACTGAACAACAAGGAAAGAAGAAAACATGACCTAGAATCAAGAAAAAAAATTGGTCAAGAGAAAGAGAATCAGAAATATGAAACTAGCAGACAATGACGTTTAAAAGGCTATTACAACTATGTGAAAATAAAGGAAGTCAAACATAATGAGAAAACAGAAGTTTTTTCCTCAAATATTGAAGTTGCCTTTGTTTTGAGCTGATTTTTTTGTGTGGCATAAAACAGCAGTCCAGTTCCATTCTTTAGCATTCAGTTTTTCCAATATCATTATTGAATATATAAATGATACATTTATCATTCCTCGACTGTATAGTCTTAGCTCCTTTGTCACAGATTAATCGATCATATGCATATGGGTTTACTCTCTGGACTCTATCCTGTTCTACTGATCTATGTGTTAAAATGGAAGCTTTTTTAGGAAAATGAAACTAATAAGTTTAAAAACTACATATCTGAAAGGAAAAATACACTAGATGTGAATGACAACAGATTTGATACCACAGGAGAAAAGATAAGTGAAAAGATAAGTATAGGGAAACCACAGTAACATGTGGGATAATGGCACATGGTTTAATACACATGTAACTACAGTTCCAGAAGGAGAAGAAAAAAGGGAGATGGAAAAAAATGTCTGAAGAAAACAACTGGCTCAAATTTGATGAAAATATAAACAAATCTGAGAAGTTCAAACTCCAATCAGGATAAACACAAAAGAAAACAAACACACAAACACTAATACATATCATAGTCACATCGCTCAAAACCAGGTATAAAGAGAACACTGTAAAAGTGGTCAGAGGGAAAAAGGACATAGTAAGTATAAAGACATCACAGACTCAACAGACGAGTTTGAGCAAGAACAGATGAGTGTGAGCAAGCTCTGGCAGATGATGAAAGACAGGGAAGCCTGGTGTGCTGCAGTTCATGGGGTCGTAAAGAGTAGGACATGGCTGAGCAACAACAAAGTACAAAGGAGTAAAGGTAAGAATGACACAGACTTCTCCTTAGAAACTATGCAAGCCACAAGTCAGTGAAACATCATCTTTAAAACGCTAAAAGAAAAATACAAATTAACTTATAATTCTATGTCTAGTGAAGGCAGCCTTCAAAAGTAAGGCAGAATAAACACTTTTTCAGAAAAACAAAAGCTGTCAGAATGTGACATAAGCAGACTTATACTATGATAAATATTAGAGAAGTCTGTCAGGCAAAAACATAAATATGGAACAGAAGCTTGGATATGAAGGAATGAACAGCACTCAAAATCATAAATATATGGGTAAATGTACCTTAAAATTAAAAGGATGAACACAGATATACTAAGCAGCTGGACTGGTCCCATGAATGTAACAAAAAGTAAACTTTATTTTTTTTATTTTTTTTAATTGCCAATAATTTTATGTAGCAAGTTTTTTCAGTAACATAATAAAAGAGAAATAGCACATTGGCAGAAGTGGAATTAAAGAACATAAGTATTACTCTAAAACAGTAAAACAATGGGATCACTTTCAAGAGGCTCATAGAAAGCTTGTAATTTAAAATGCTACTTTTTCATGATTAATGGGATTAACATGTGACTTTTCCATGATAAAAATCAGGGTACCTGAGTATTATATATATTCAATTCCATGTGATAAGCAATATTATAAAGATGTACTTTTTAAATTACTTAAGCAATTGCTTTCAGCTCATTCCATTCTTTGTCTAAATAGCTTGCTGCTGCTAAGTCACGTCAGTTGTGTTCGACTCTGTGTGACCCCATAGACGGAAGCCCACCAGGCTCCTCTGTCCCTGGGATTCTCCAGGCAAGAACACTGGAGTGGGCTGCCATTTCCTTCTCCAAAAAGTAAACTTTAGAATAAGGAACATTACAAGGGATAATAAGGGACATTTCCTGATTTTAAAAAAAGGAGTCAATGCATGAGAAGACATTAAAACACTAGATATGGATGCACCAATAACAGAACTTGAGTATCAATGAAACAAAAACTGAAATGAGAAAAAGACAAGTCAAAAAAGACTTGCAGGATTTTCCTGGTGGTACAGAGGATAAGAAACTGCCTGCCAGTGTAGGGGACATGAGTTCAGTCCCTGGTCTGGGAAGATTCCACATGCCATGGAGCAACTAAGCCCATGCACCACATCGACCAAGCCCAGGATCTAGAGCCCAGGAGCAGCTACTCCTGAAGCAACTGCTGACCCCACGTGCTGGAAGTACTGAAGCCCAAATGTAGAGCCTGCACTCTGCAACAGGAGAAGCTGCTGCAATGAGAAGTACAGGCACCACAGCGGAAGAGAAGCCCCTACTCACTGCAACTAGAGAAAGCCCACGCACAGCAACGAAGCGCTGGTGCAGCCATAAACACATCAAACTTTCTCAAAACAAACTTGTAGATTTCAACACTTCTCCCTCAGCAGTTGACAGAACAAATAAAAAAGTCAGTAAAAATACAGAATCTTTGAATAACACTAAGAGCGAACTTAACCTAATTTACATTTATAGAACAACATACTCAGCACCTGTAAAATAAACACCCTTTTGTAGCATATAGGAAACGTTCACAAAGATTGATGGTAGGTCAATAAAGTCAGTCCAGTAAATTTCAAAAGACAGAATTGAATTAGAAATCAATAAAAATAACTACATTAGTCTTCTTGGGCTGACATAACAAAATACCATAGCCCGAGTGACTTAAAAGAAATTCTATTCTAGAAGCTAAGATCAAGGTACCAGCAAGACAGACTTCATTCTAAGGCCTCTTCTCTTAACTTGTAGGTGGCCACCACCTTGCTCTTGATCCTATGACTTCTTTGTGTATGCACAAGGACAGAGTGAGCTCTCTGGGTCACTTTCTCTAAGGACACTAATTCTATAAGATCAGGGCCCCATTATTATAACTTCATTTAATCTTAATTACTTCAATAAAAGGGCCTGTCTCCAAATACAGTCACATTAGAGCTTAGGGTTTCAGTATATGAATTTTGGAGGGACACAAACATTGTCCTCAACAATAAAGATATCCTTAAAAAAAAAAAATCCCTAAATGTTTGGAAGGCAAATAACCTATGAGTTAAAGATGAAATTATAAGGAAAAATAGAAAACATCTTAGCTGAATGACACATTAAAAAAATTTTACATTGTGGTACACAAAATTATTAATAAAAACTAAATAAATGAAGCTCCACCATGTCTTGGATCAGAAGTCTTAGTACTTATAAGATGCAATATTCTATAAATCAAAATAGATTCTAATTTACTTTTTTACTGAAGGACAGTTGATTTACAATATTGTGCTAATTTCTGCTATAAAGTGACTCAGTGATACATATATATATTTTTTCATATTCTTTTCTATTAAGGTTTATCACAGGATACTGAATACAGTTCCCTATGCTACAGAGTAATACTTTGCTGTTTATCAATTCTATATTTAATATTTTGCATCTGCTAATCCCAAACTCATGATCTACCCCTCCCCCACCTGACCTCCCCCTTGGCAACTGCAAGTCTGTTCTCTATGTCTGTGAGCTTGTCTCCGTTTCATAGAACACTTATTTGTGCTACATTTTAGTTTCCACATATAAGGTGGCATACATGGCATCGGTCAGGCTCCTTCTGACTTCAACAAGTATGAAAATTTCTAGGTCCATCTATGTTGCTGCAAATAAAATCGTTTCATAAAACAGTAAAATTTTAATGTAACCCCAATCAAAATCCCACCAGAATTTTTATAGAAATTGACGAGCTGGTTCTAAAATTTACATGGAAATTTATACTCTGGATTTTTTTTTTTTAATTTACATTGTTAAACTTCTATTTTATAATAGTCAAAACATTTTTGAAAAGGAACAAACAAGATTGGAAGGCACACTTTATTTCAAGGCTTACTAAAAAGCTACAGTTGTCAACGTATTTGTATAGAGAAAAAGAGGAAAATGGAATCAATTTGAGACCAACGCTGGGCCCACATATAAATGCTGAACTTATCTGATACATTAATGTATTTCAGTGGTGAAAGGATAATATTTTCATTAAGTGTTGGGACAACTGTGTATGAGATAAGACGTAAAAAGGAACTTGCATGCTTAACCCCAAATACATGCAAAATAAATTAATTTGAAATGAATCACAAAACTAAACATAAAAGCTAATCTATAACATTTGATTATAAAACATAGAAGAAAATGTTCTTTACCTTGGGATAGTTAAGATTTCTCAGATAGTATACAAATAGT
This sequence comes from Neotragus moschatus, assembly GCA_006410615.1. Lineage (NCBI taxonomy): Eukaryota > Metazoa > Chordata > Mammalia > Artiodactyla > Bovidae > Neotragus > Neotragus moschatus. Next base: position 623,712 of record SJYA01001562.1, on the reverse strand, counting down.
ACCAATCATAGAGGAAAAAAGAAAAAAAAAACCTGACAAATTGTACTTCTTAAAACTTACAGCCTTCCACTCTTCAAAACACAAACCCCACTTCCCAAAACGAAAAGGCAAGTCAAACCAAAAGAAAATATTTGCAGCATATAAACATGACAAAGGAATTATGTCCAGAATATATAAAGAACTCTTACAATCTGATGAGAAGAAAACAAACAATACAATAAAAATGGGTAAATGAGTACTTTCCAGAATATATATGAAAGGGCAATAAATATATAAAAATATGCTCCATCATCATTTGCATACAGGAGATGCAAATAAAAACCATTCCACAACCCCTGTAATGACTAAGATAAAAAGGAAAGATAGTATCAAATACTGGCAAGGATGTGAGATAACTGGAACTGTCATACATACCTGATAGAAGTATAAAATAACACACATATTCTGAAAAACAGTTTGGCAATTTCTTTTAAAGCTAAACACACACCCTTAAAACCAGCAAACCCGCTCTCAATTATTAGGTATTTAATCAAGACAAATTAAAATACATGTTTACACAAAGAGTTGCATGTGAATATTCACAGCAGATTTATTTTTAATAACCAAAACCCCAGAAACAACATAAATGTGAATAAGTGAATGGATAATCATACTGTGGTATATTATGGCATACTTACACAATGAAATGTGTGTGTGCTGTGCTCCGTTGCTTAGTGGTGTCCAACTCTGAGACCCCATGGACTGCAGCCTCCCAGGCTCCTCTGTCCATGGAATTATCCTGGCAAGAATACTGGAGTGGGTTGCCATTTCCTCCTCCAGGGCATCTTCCTGACCCAGGGATCAAACCCGTGTCTCTTGTATCTCCTGCATTGGTAGGCAGATTCTTTAACCTCTAAGTCACCTGGGAAGCCCCATGCAATGAAATACTGACAGTAATACCAAATAAATGTGTAAATGAGTGAAAGAAGCCTATACACACACTATATGATCCTATTTCTTGACATTCTATATTAGGCAAGTGATAGAAATCAGACCAGTGGTTGTCTAGAGCATGCAGTGAGAGGGCCCACTGCAGGAACACACAGAGAATTTTCTCAAGTGTTGAGTCGTGATTATACATATGTATATTATTTGCCAAACTTNGAAAGAAGCCTATACACACACTATATGATCCTATTTCTTCACATTCTATATTAGGCAAGTGATAGAAATCAGACCAGTGGTTGTCTAGAGCATGCAGTGAGAGGGCCCACTGCAGGAACACACAGAGAATTTTCTCAAGTGTTGAGTCGTGATTATACATATGTATATTATTTGCCAAACTTCTTAGAACTTTATACTTAAAATGGATGTACTTTGCTACATGTCAATGATACTGCAATAAAACTGATTTTAAAATGAATCTGATAATTCTCAAGTGCAAAACTGCAAGTATCTAATATTTTAAAAATATAATATTTGGCTGTGTTGGGTCTTAGTTGGGGCATGTGGGATCTTTGTTGCATCATGCAGAATCTTTTGTTGGAGCAGATTCTTCAGTTGTGGCATGCGGGCTCAGAAGGTTGCAGTGTGCTAGCTTAGTTGCTCTGTGGTATGTGGGATCTTAGTTCCTCAACCAGGGATTGAACCTGTGTCCCTGAACTGCAAGGCGAATTCTTAACCACTGGACCCCCAGGGAAATCTTTTCTTGTTCAGTTGCTAAGTTGTGTCCGACTCTTTGCAATCCTCTATTACTGACGCACAGTTAATCAATAATAAAAGGTAGCCCAAAGTTCCTCAAAGCATCAATTACTTGGTAACTGTTAGGTAAAGATGATCAGGACCCCGAAAAGAGTGTCTAACAGGCTTTTTAATGGCAAAATGCTCCCAGGCAGGGTTCCGAGACCCGAACAAGGCAGGTCGAGGAAGTCTGCCCCCAAACCGTGTTGGGGGTGGTTTTTATACGTTTGTTGCGAGGGATGGTCAGGCTAGATGGACAGGGGTTCGGATAGGTCACCAGGCTGAGGCGTCGTGGGCTGACAAGTCCTTCTACGTGGCTGGGGTGGGGCGGCTTTAGCTGGTGAGGTGTGCTGTCATTGGTCCCTGGGATCTGGGAGGCTCCTTCCGTTAGGGACTTCCCTCGCCAGCGAGAGGGAGAGGAGGGACGGCCCATCATGGCCCCCAGGGTCCGGCCTTACAGTAACAACTGAGCAAAAAATGTGATTACATTTCCCTACTTCTCACACTTCTCCACAGAACAGACTATTACTTAGCACTAAAAAGAAATGGACTAACAAGCCATGAAAAAACATGGGGAACCTTAAATGCATGTTACTCAGTGAAAGACGCCAGTCTGGAAAGGCTACATACTGTATGATTTTTACTGTATGAAACTCGGGAAAGGCAAAACGATGGAGACAGAAAAAAGATCAGTGGTTACCAGGGTTGGGGGAAGAGAGGGCTGTATAGATGTAGCACAGATTTAACGCAGTGAAACACTCTGTATGATACTGTAAGGATGGACATAAGTCATTCTACACTCGTCCACTTCTGTAGAAGGTACAATACAAAGAGTGAACTCTAAAATGAACCACTGGACTTTGGGTATTTACAATGTGTCAATGTAGGGTCAATTGTAACAAACACTCTAGGGGGGTGTGTCAATAATGGGGAAGGCTATGCATATGTGGCTTCCCTTGTAGCTCAGTCAGTAAAGAATCTGCCTGCAACGCAGGAGACCTGGGTTCAATTCCTGGGTGGGGAAGATCCCCTGGAGAAGGAAATGGCCACCCACTCCAGTATTCTTGCCTGGAGAATCCCATGGACAGAGGAGCCTGACAGGATATATATAGTCCATGGGGCCATAAGAGTCGGACATGACTTAGTGACTAAACCACCATGCATATGTGGGAATGGGAGATACAGAAAATCTCTTTATCGTCTCCTCAATTTTGCTATGAAAAAAAATTGCTCTAAATAAATAAAGTCTCAATTTAAAAAAATAATAACTACCACATCCCTGCTTTNGGATATATATAGTCCATGGGGCCATAAGAGTCGGACATGACTTAGTGACTAAACCACCATGCATATGTGGGAATGGGAGATACAGAAAATCTCTTTATCGTCTCCTCAATTTTGCTATGAAACAAAAATTGCTCTAAATAAATAAAGTCTCAATTTAAAAAAATAATAACTACCACATCCCTGCTTTTCACTCTTCTACACCTAAGTGTTCCATGTCTCCATGATTTTCAATGTCCTCTTCCTTCTGCCTCTGAAGAAGGAAATGGCAACCCATTCCAGCAGTCTTGCCTGGAGAATCCCATGGTCAGAGGAGGCTGGCAGGCTACAATCCACAGGGTTGCAAGAGCTGGACACCAATTAGCGACTATACCACCACCTTCCTTTTGCCTAGAAACACACTTGACTGAAATGACTGGTTTAATTAACTCTTTACTGCAATAATTAGTTCCAGTGATGAATAAAGTTGCTATAAACATCCATGTGCAGGGGACTGGCTTTTGTTTGTTTTTCTACATCCTGTCGCATACAGTACCCAGTACACCTATGGACCTCAGCTGGTGTTAAGTTTCTGTTAAACCATTGGAAACAACACTCAAGCCAGGAATTCCTAACATTTCTAATTCTGGGGAAATGCAGAAAGGTTAAAAATGTCTCTGTGAGCCTCTAGCAGGCTTTTTCAACACCTGGGGGGGAAAAAANGGGTGACAATATACAGCCTTTATGTACTGCTTTTCCTATTTGGAACCAGTCTGTTGTTCCATGTCCAGTTCTAACTGTTGCTTCCTGACCTGCATATAGGTTTCTCAAGAGGCAGGTCAGGTGGTCTGGTATTCCCATCTCTTTCAGAATTTTCAACAGTTTCTTGTGAGTCACACAATCATAGGCTTTGGCATAGTCAATAAACCAGAAGTAGATATTTTTCTGAAATTCTCTTGCTTTTTCTATGATCCAGTGAATGTTGACAACTTGATCTCTGGTTCTTCTGCCTTTTCTAAATCCAGCTTGAACATCAGGAAGTTCACAATTCACGTACTGTTGAAGCCTGGCTTGGAGAATTTTGAGCATTACTTTGCTAGGGTGTGAGATGAGTGAAATTGTGCAGTAGTTTGAACGTTCTTTGGCTTTGCCTTTCTTTGTAATTGGAATGAAAACTGACCTTTTCCAGTCCTGTGGCCACTGCTGAGTATTCCAAATTTGCTGGCATATTGAGTGCAGCACTTTCACAGCATCATCTTTTAGGATATGAAATAGCTCAGCTGGAATTTCATCACCTCCACTAGCTTTGTTTATAGTGATGCTTCCTAAGGCCCACTTGACTTCACATTCCAGGATGTCTGGCTCTAGGTGAGTGATCACACCATGGTGGTTATCTGGGTCATTGAGATCTTTTTTATATAGTTCTTCTGTGTATTTTTGCCACCTCATCTTAATATCTTCCACTTCTGTTAGGTTCATACTGTTTCTGTCCTTTGTTATGCCCATCTTTCCATGAAATGTTCCCTTAGTATTTCTAATATTCTTGAAGAGATCTCTAGTCTTGCCCATTCTACCTGATAAGAGGCTCGTTTAGCCTTTTAAAGACTTGCATACATGTAAGAGAGACAGAAGAAAGATTTTAATTACAACTTTGTTTAAGAAAATTCTGTATGGAAGGGGAGAGGGGTAAAGGTCTCTTCCTGTTGGTAAGAGGGAAAATTCAGTCTTTTTTTTCTTTTAAGTCACTACAATAAGACCAGTAAACAGAGTAGTTTCAGGTTTGATTATTAATCTGAATTGGAATGCCTTAATTGGAATTGCACTTTTCGTTCTTCCACCAATCCCAGTGGCTTAACTCCAGGTTGTTTCTCAAAGCAGAAGCTACTATGTTTATCAAACAAAACAAAAAAGAGGCAGATTCAGCAGGAAGGCCTTTTATTTGCCAATCTTGAGAGAAGTTAATATGGAGTAGTGGAAAGAACACAGGAAGTGATGTTGTTAGAAGACCTGGTCTCAAGTTTCAGCTCCATCTTCTTCCAGTTGTCTGGCTTTGATCAGATAACATAATATCTCCCAGTTATGTTTTCCCTGTCTTTAAAAGGGCAAAATAACAGATCTTTAAAATATTTTTGAAAAAAAGTAAATGAGATGAAAATTTTAAAAAATGACTTCTTGACTTCAAACTCAGATTCATGCCATCCTCAACTTGTGGCCCTCCTTAACACATGTTAGTTGAATGAGTAAAGTGATCATAATGAAAAAAGTATGATAAGTGAAAAAAAAAAGGTAAGTAAATGACATTGGAATGCCAAGAGAGAAGAGATCAAATTGAAATTGGAAAAGAAAATCAAGAAAGTCATCAATTAAGACATTTTGAGGAAAAAAAAAGAAGTTTCTTAAAGACTGCATGGTGGTAGGGGGAATCACTGTTCTGTACTTGTGAAGACTGCCCTTTTCACCTGAGCACTCAGCTTCAAAAGAAATACAAGGAACTATATAAGAAAAAGGGTCACCAAATAAATTGAATGAGTACTGATGGTAAAGAATTAGCCTGCAATGCAGGAGACCTGGGTTTGATCCTTGGGTTGGGAAGATCCCCTGGAGAAGGGAATGGCAAAGCACTCCAGTATTCTTGCTTGAGAATTCTATGGAAAGAGAAGCCAGGCAGGCTAAAGTCCTTGGGATCCCAAAGAGTTGGACACGACTGAGAGACTGTCACTTCATTTCATTGGCAATAAGTGGAGGGACAGATAAAGCATTTAAATTCCCTTTGTACATTAAATATAATTTTTAAGAATGAGGAAACTTTATAATTCAGCTACAGAGTGACCAACACAAGAACATATGCTAGTTCCTCATAGGGATTGGACAGGCTAAGGACAACCAGCTGAAGATTCATGGATTTTAAGTGCTTTTGGCTCACTGAAGCTAAAGTGAGAATTTCCTTGCAATGAGTAGAATTTCCTTTCTGTCCCTTATCACAAGTTTAAAAACCTCACAACTTGTATTAATATAACCATTTGGGGTCTGCTTTTAACTTGGACTAGTTTAGTTTTGGAGTGGGAAATGGCAACCCACTCCAGTATTCTTGCCTGAAAAATTCCATGGACAGAGGAGCCAGAGTTGGGCACAACTGAAGCAACTTAGCACACACACATGCATAGCCTTCAAAGAGCTCACTGTGCTATTTCCCTGGTTGTCCCATGGTTGGGAATCCGCTTTTCAAATCAGGGGACATCAGTGTATGATCCCTGGTTGGGGAACTAGGATCCCACAGGCTGAGAAGCAACTTGGTCCATGCACTGGAACTACTGAGCACATGTGCTCTAGAGCCCATGCACTGCAACTAGAGAAAGCCTGAGTGCTGAAGTGAAGACCCAGTTCAGTTGGGGGAAAGAAAAAAACACAACTCACAGTGAAATGGGGAGAAATAACAGGAGTTCTCATGGATTGTGTAATTGTGCTGGGGCTTCACATGTGTTCAGAAGTATGTCAGTGTAATTCCTTCACGTAATAAACTGAAAACAGCCATGCTGTCTAAAAAAACAAAGAAGAAGGAGAATGAGGAAACTTTAATATGTAGGAAGGAAAATGGGAGTTTCCATTAAGAGAAAACAGTTAAGAAAATCCATGGAATCAAGGGAGTCATGTTGTTGCTGAATGCAAGTCTGTGTGCCTAATGCACAGTGAGGCCAAACAATATGTCCCCCCTAAGAATTATTTTTTCTGCTCTGAATTAATGTATTATCTAAAGCTGAACAAATTTTATATGTAGGTGTACAGCTAATGGAATGTTGATTTTACATGTGTAGACTAGCAGTCAAGATTTTACTTTTTTGCTATGTTATTATTTCTTTGTCCCAGCACTACCTATTTATAAGATATTCCTTTACTTTGTGCCTTTAAAAAAATTATTTACTCATTTATATATTGGGAAAATTTGGTGTTGACCTCTGTATATTTTTTTTCTGGACTATTATTTAAAATTTCGTCTGTTATCCTTATACATGCTTGTGTGCATGCTAAGTCGCTTCAGTCGTGTCCAACTCTTTTCGACACTATGGACTGTAGCACAACAGGCTCCTCTGTCCATGGGATTCTCCAGGCAAGAATAGGAGATCTTCTCAACCCAGGGATCAAACCCACAGTTCTTCTGTGTCCTCCACTGGCAGACAGGTTCTTTACGGCTCACGCTACCAGGGAAGTTCTGTCCTTGCACACATACTTTAATTAGGATCTTGGATAAACCTTGGCCTTTTAAACTTCCAACATAAACTTGAGAATCATCTCAGGTTTTACAAAATGGCTGTTGAAACTTTGATTGGGTTGCATTAAGTTTTTACACCAAGCTGGAGCAAGATTGTATCTTTATGATTCTGAATCCTCTAACCCATGACATGGATTATCATTACATTTATTTTCAGTCACTTTAACCTCAGAAAATATTTTTTTTTCTGTGAAATAGTCTTGAATACCTTTATTCAATATAAAACTTGGATACTTTTAAGCTATTATAAATTGTTTCTGAAACTTTCAATTTTTTTACCCTGGTATACAGAAATACAATTGATCTTTGTTAACCTTACATCTTACAAACTTGTTAAACCAGTTTATTGATTCTAATAACTCATTTGTGAAGGCTTTTGGATTTTTCATACAGACAGTCACATTCAAATAATGACATTTAAAATTTTCTTTCCAATCTTTCACCAATTGTTTTCATTTTCTTGCCTTACTGGATTGGCTAGGACTTCTGGTACATTGTTGAACAGAAGTAGTAAGAATTCTGTGAAAATCCTTGATCTGATCTTAAAGGGAATGATTTCAACATTTCACCATTAAGCCTGACATTTTTGGGGTAGGATTTCTATAATCTCGAATCAAAATAAAAAATTTCCCCTCATTTTTAATACTATTGTTGCAGGAAGAGGGACCCCTTCCAGGGCCCAAAACTGGGCTCTTGTCTTACACTCAGAAATGAATTGTCCGAGGAGACATGTGCTGACAAAGCAAGAGATTTTATTGGGAAAGGGCACCTGGGTGAAGAGCCGTAGGGCAAGGGAACCCAGGAGAACTGCTCTGCCACGTGGCTTGCAGTATCGGGTTTTATGGTGATGGGATTAATTTCTGGGTGGTCTTTGGCCAATCATTCTAATTGAGAGTCTTTCCTGATGGTGCATGCATTGCTCAGCCAAGATGGATGCTAGCAAAAGGGATTCTGGGAAGTGGACGGACACGCGGTGTCTCCTTTAGACTCTTCTGGTTGGTGGTGGCTTATTAGTTCCATATTCCTTATCAGGATCTCCTGTCATAAAACAACTCGTGCAAATGCTTACTATGGTGCCTGGCCAGGATGGGCTATTTCAATCAGTGTGCTTCCCCTAACACTATTAGTATGTGAGGTGACCTAAAAAATTTCCTGATTGCTTTCATGGTTATTTTCCTTTTCACTGCTTTTGGCACATTTTCTATGTTGTGTATTTATATTATTGTTGTTATTATTATTATCGTTACTACTACTACCACAGCTGTGTCTATTCTGTGTGTAGCTTGTAGCATTTTTTGAGTTTGCAGCTTATCTTTCATGAGATTTGGCAAATTCTCACCATTGTTTTGTTCAAAAGTTGCTTTTGTTCCATTCATTTTTTATTTGTGTCTAGAACTTCAATTGTGTGTAAGTTAGATTTTCTCATAGCATCCTCTTTTTATTTGGGCTTCCCTTATAGCTGAATGAGTAAAGAATCCGCCTGCAATGCAGGTTCGATTCCTGGGTCGGGAAGACCCTCTGGAGAAGGAAATGGCAACCCACTCCAGTATTCTCGTCTTGAGAAGAGGAGTCTGGTAGGCTACAGTCCATGGGATCACAAGAGTCAGACTTAAACCACCACCTCTTTATATTTAACCCTCTCATCACTGTCTCTATTTAACCCTCTCATCGCTGTCTTAATCCTTTCATGTCTCCATGTTTTATTCTGTTTTTTTTTTTTTTTTCAGAACTTTCTTTCAGTTTAGTAATTCTCTATTCAGTTGTGTTTCATTTCTTACTGTTTTTATCTACTGAATCTTAAACACTTGTCATTATATTTTTCATATTAGAATTCTGTTTGGTTCTTTTTCAAACTTACTATGTCTTTTATAGCTTCCAGTTTTTTGCCAAAACTTAAAATCTTGTCTTTTATCTTAAATCTATTAAGCATAGTTTTATAAGTCTGTGCCTAATATAATAATTAGCTAGCTCTAATAGCTGGAGTCCCCACAGATCTAATATTTGTTCTTTCTGCCGGTTCTTGTTTATGTTACCTTATCTTTGTGTTTCTAGCTATTTAAAAAGTTTTATAGTAATACTGTATTTGCAGAATCAGAATTAATTTCTGGCCCAAGATGATATTTTCATTATCCAGAGAGCGTTTCCTTTTTTTTCATTCTGCCAGTGCCCAGAGGCAATCAGTTCAGTTCAGTTCAGTCGCTGAGTCGTGTCTGACTCTTTGCGACCCCACAAATCGCAGCAAGAAAGGCCTCTCTGTCCATCACCAACTCCTGGAGTTCACTCAGACCCATGCCCATCGAATCANTGATATTTTCATTATCCAGAGAGCGTTTCCTTTTTTTTCATTCTGCCAGTGCCCAGAGGCAATCAGTTCAGTTCAGTTCAGTCGCTGAGTCGTGTCTGACTCTTTGCGACCCCACAAATCGCAGCAAGAAAGGCCTCTCTGTCCATCACCAACTCCTGGAGTTCACTCAGACCCATGCCCATCGAATCAGTGATGCCACCCAGCTATCTCATCTTCGGTCATCCCCTTCTCCTCCCGCCCCCAATCCCCTCCAGCATCAGAGTCTTTTCCAGTGAGTCAACTCTTTCGCATGAGGTGGCGAAAGTACTGGAGCTTCAGCTTCAGCATCATTCCTTCCAAAGAAATCCCAGGGCNGTTTTCTTGACAAAACTCTATTAGCCTTTGCTCTGCTTCATTCCATACTCCAAGGCCAAATTTGCCTGTTACTCCAGGTGTTTCTTGACTTCCTACTTTTGCATTCCAGTCCCCTATAATGAAAAGGACATCTTTTTTAGATGTTAGTTCTAAAAGGTCTTGTAGGTCTCATAGAACTGTGCAACTTCAGCTTCTTTAGCATTACTGGTTGGGGCATAGACTTGGATAACTGAATGGTTTGCCTTGGAAACGAACAGAGATCCAAATTCAGGGATTGAAATAATTAGCTTTTTTAAAAACAGTGAGATATAATCACATGCCATAAAATTCACCTGTTTAAAGCATACTTACAGTTCAAGAGTTTTAGTATACTTGTAGTTCTACAACTTTCACCATAACCTAATTATAGAACAATTTTATCCAAACAACTTTATGCCATAAAGAAATCCTGTTCCAAGTAGTACTCACTCCTCACTTCCTTTCGAACTCTGCTGCTGCTGTTGCTAAGTCGCTTCAGTCGTGTCCAACTCTGTGCAACCCCATAGACAGCAGCCCACCAGGCTCCTCTGTCTCTGGGATTCTCCAGGCAAGAATACTGGAGTGGGTTGCCATTTCCTTCTCCAAGGCATGAAAGTGAAAAGCGAAAGTGAAGTCGCTCAGTCGTGCCTGACTCTTAGTGACCTCATGGACTGCAGCCTACTAGGCTCCTTCGTCCATGGGATTTTCCAGGCAAGAGTACTCTGCCGCTACTGCTAAGTCACTTCAGTCGTGTCTGACTCTGTGTGACCTAATAGACGGAAGCCCACTAGGCTCCCCCATCCCTGGGATTCTCTAGGCAAGAACACTGGAGTGGGTTGCCATTTCCTTCTCCAAGGCATAAAAGTGAAAAGTGAAAGGGAAGTCGCTTAGTCATGTCTGACTCTTAGCAACCCCATGGACTACAGCCTACCAGGCTCCTTCATCCATGGGATTTTCCAGGCAAGGGTACTCTAGGGAACTGCTAATCTACTTTTGGTTTCCAGGCTTTGCTTTTTCCAGACTTTTCATAAAAAGAATAGCACAGTATGTGGTCTTTTGTGACTAGATTCCTTCAATTAGCATATTTTCAAGCTTCATTGTGTGGTAGCATGTGTCAATAGTTTATTCTTTCTTATTGTTAATAGTATTCCATCAAATGGATATACCATTTTTGTTTATTTATCAGTTAATGGCATTTGGATTATTTCCACTTTGGTTATTATAAATATTGCTGCTGTGCATATGTATGTACTAGGTTTTGTGTGGATGTTTTAATTTCTCTTGGGTATATGAATTGCTGAGTCATATGGCAACTCTATGTTTAATATTTTAAGGAATTTGCAACTGGTTTGAGAAGTGAATGGATTCTGGGCTGAAGTTCCTATCATCAGTCAGCTGCACTTTTAAAAGCAGAAATTGATTTAGTCCATTCTGGCTGCTATAAACAAATACCATACACTGGGTGGCTTATTTACAATAATTTATTTCTTACAGTTCTGAGCTAAGAAGTCCAAGACCATAGTGCTGACAGATTCAGTGTCTGGTAAGAGCCCAGTTCCTGGCTCACAGAGTTTTCTAGCTATAACCTCACGTGGCAAGAGGGAGCAAGAGGGCTCTCTTGAGTGTCCTGTACAAACGCAGTAATTCCATTCATGAGGGCTCCACTTTCATGACTAATCAACTCTCAAACCACCTCCAAAATCCATCAAAATAGGGATTAGGTTTCAAGATGAATTTAGAGGAGTTACAAACATTGAGCTCATGGCAGAAATACTCTCAGGGAAAAACAACACTAAATGCCATGCTCAACTCTGAATTCCTCTCTTCTCTCTGTTCTCAGCCTGATAATTATTCTCTATCTTGTTACATATTTTATGCCTTCAAGTAGATTTCTTGCTATACTTTCTATCTAGATGGTCTAGTTTTCTCAGAGTTTGATCTGAATTACCTAGTCTATCACTATTGGTANAGGCACTCTATCTATCAGATCTAGGCTCTTAAATCTATTTCTCACTTCCAGTGTATAATCATAAGGGATTTGATTTAGGTCATACCTGAATGGTCTAGTGGTTTTCCCTACTTTCTTCAATTTAAGTCTGAATTTGGCAATAAGGAGCTCATGATCTGAGCCACAGTCAACTCCTGGTTTTATTTTTGTTGACTGTATAGAGCTTCTCCATTTTTGGCTGCAAAGAATATAATCAGTCTGATTTTGGTGTTGACCATCTGGTGATGTCCATGTGTAGAGTCTTTTCTTGTGTTGTTGGAAGAGGGAGTTTGATATGACCAGAGAGTTTTCTTGACAAAACTCTATTAGCCTTTGCTCTGCTTCATTCCGTACTCCAAGGCCAAATTTGCCTGTTACTCCAGGTGTTTCTTGACTTCCTACTTTTGCATTCCAGTCCCCTATAATGAAAAGGACATCTTTTTTAGATGTTAGTTCTAAAAGGTCTTGTAGGTCTCATAGAACTGTGCAACTTCAGCTTCTTTAGCATTACTGGTTGGGGCATAGACTTGGATAACTGAATGGTTTGCCTTGGAAACGAACAGAGATCCAAATTCAGGGATTGAAATAATTAGCTTTTTTAAAAACAGTGAGATATAATCACATGCCATAAAATTCACCTGTTTAAAGCATACTTACAGTTCAAGAGTTTTAGTATACTTGTAGTTCTACAACTTTCACCATAACCTAATTATAGAACAATTTTATCCAAACAACTTTATGCCATAAAGAAATCCTGTTCCAAGTAGTACTCACTCCTCACTTCCTTTCGAACTCTGCTGCTGCTGTTGCTAAGTCGCTTCAGTCGTGTCCAACTCTGTGCAACCCCATAGACAGCAGCCCACCAGGCTCCTCTGTCTCTGGGATTCTCCAGGCAAGAATACTGGAGTGGGTTGCCATTTCCTTCTCCAAGGCATGAAAGTGAAAAGCGAAAGTGAAGTCGCTCAGTCGTGCCTGACTCTTAGTGACCTCATGGACTGCAGCCTACTAGGCTCCTTCGTCCATGGGATTTTCCAGGCAAGAGTACTCTGCCACTACTGCTAAGTCACTTCAGTCGTGTCTGACTCTGTGTGACCTCATAGACGGAAGCCCACTAGGCTCCCCCATCCCTGGGATTCTCTAGGCAAGAACACTGGAGTGGGTTGCCATTTCCTTCTCCAAGGCATAAAAGTGAAAAGTGAAAGGGAAGTCGCTTAGTCATGTCTGACTCTTAGCAACCCCATGGACTACAGCCTACCAGGCTCCTTCATCCATGGGATTTTCCAGGCAAGGGTACTCTAGGGAACTGCTAATCTACTTTTGGTTTCCAGGCTTTGCTTTTTCCAGACTTTTCATAAAAAGAATAGCACAGTCTGTGGTCTTTTGTGACTAGATTCCTTCAATTAGCATATTTTCAAGCTTCATTGTGTGGTAGCATGTGTCAATAGTTTATTCTTTCTTATTGTTAATAGTATTCCATCAAATGGATATACCATTTTTGTTTATTTATCAGTTAATGGCATTTGGATTATTTCCACTTTGGTTATTATAAATATTGCTGCTGTGCATATGTATGTACTAGGTTTTGTGTGGATGTTTTAATTTCTCTTGGGTATATGAATTGCTGAGTCATATGGCAACTCTATGTTTAATATTTTAAGGAATTTGCAACTGGTTTGAGAAGTGAATGGATTCTGGGCTGAAGTTCCTATCATCAGTCAGCTGCACTTTTAAAAGCAGAAATTGATTTAGTCCATTCTGGCTGCTATAAACAAATACCATACACTGGGTGGCTTATTTACAATAATTTATTTCTTACAGTTCTGAGCTAAGAAGTCCAAGACCATAGTGCTGACAGATTCAGTGTCTGGTAAGAGCCCAGTTCCTGGCTCACAGAGTTTTCTAGCTATAACCTCACGTGGCAAGAGGGAGCAAGAGGGCTCTCTTGAGTGTCCTGTACAAACGCAGTAATTCCATTCATGAGGGCTCCACTTTCATGACTAATCAACTCTCAAACCACCTCCAAAATCCATCAAAATAGGGATTAGGTTTCAAGATGAATTTAGAGGAGTTACAAACATTGAGCTCATGGCAGAAATACTCTCAGGGAAAAACAACACTAAATGCCATGCTCAACTCTGAATTCCTCTCTTCTCTCTGTTCTCAGCCTGATAATTATTCTCTATCTTGTTACATATTTTATGCCTTCAAGTAGATTTCTTACTATACTTTCTATCTAGATGGTCTAGTTTTCTCAGAGTTTGATCTGAATTACCTAGTCTATCACTATTGGTAGTAGAAGTCCTTTAGTTATTTCTTTAGTTGTCAGTCGTTCCCAACTCTACTGTGAATTCTTTGACAAAAAGGGCTGTGTGTCTTGTTCATTCCTGCAGTACTGGATCCTATCATATAGTACATATTTTGTAAATGTTATACAAGTCTTAAGTTCTTGCTTTCAAGTATGGAATGGATGCTGAGTAATTAAAGCTGCTCACAAAATCTGGGAAAGCCAGAGAGCCAACCACAGTAACAATGAAACTAGAGCAAACTTAGGTCCACAAATAGTCTAAGGCAGACCAGGCCATTGTTGCTGACGGGCCCATGCACTACACTTGTATTACTGATACCAATAAAGCTACATTCTAGAGCCACTCCTGGGGAACTAGGGCTATGGCTACTGCTAAACAGGAAGACCAACAGGAAAAGGGATGGCAGTAGGGAAGAGCAAGGAAAGCTGAGGAAGAGAGTGCAGGAATGGACATGGTAAATTTTGGAGAAACCTGATCTTGTGAAAGAATTGATAAGGGAATTTAGTCTTTTTTCACTCTTTCAAAAATGTCGTCATCCTCCAAGCCGTTTAAATTCCTCTGCTGTTCAAAAGGATTTCTTCAGTAGCTGCTCTGTGGTCCACATGTCCCAACAGCTTCTATGTAAATGACTTTCAAGTAGAACAAGGAACTTGTTAATAAAAAGGATTATATTTCTCATCCACTTACATAGATATAATTTTTATAGTAAGAATGCTTCTTCAGAAGCATGGTACTCCTCCAGGAATATCATCTGGTTCTCAGTCATCCTGTCCACAAGTATATCAGATCCAAAACCAAGGAGTAACTCTGTAGAGGACTGGGATAATCTGTCTGTGCCACAAAAAACTTTGTTTTTAGATACACTTTGCTATTAATATATACCAAAAGATTTCTGTGCAACAGGAAATGAAGGACTATCCAGAATCCAAGTGACTGCTTCATCTCATTTCTTATATATAGGGTCCCTAGAAGGAAATGGCAACCCACTCCAGTATTCTTGCCTGGAGGCTCCCATGGACAGAGGAGCCTGGTGGGCTACAGTCCACAGGGTCACAAAGAGTCGGACACAACTGAGCGAGTTCACTTCACTAAGCAGTCTGTTATCTTTCCACTTTAAAGTCTTCCTGTATTTGATAAGAGTAAGTACTTAGATGGGATGAAGGTACTCCATATTGGCCAGAACTAGAAGTCCTCTACCCATACATTTTTAAAGGGATGGGTATTAGCCTAATATATAGATATATCATAAGTTATAAACATCAATTTTTTTTTTTTACATACAGGTTATCTCTTTTTCTTTTCTTCAAAATTACAGATAATATCATAAAGAACATCTCTTACTTTGCAGAGGTCTAAATGTTAGGTCAAAAGGGATATTCATTTAAATTTTGATAAGTTTATTGAATTCCCATTAAGTTAATTCATAACTTAATTATGTGAATGAGCATCTGTTTCTGTACATTTTCACTAACTTTGTTCTCTTCAGTTCAGTCCAGTTGCTCAGTTTTTTCCAACTCTTTGTGATCACATGAACTGCAGCAGGACAGGCTTCCCTTTTCAACACCAACTACTGGAGCTTGCTCAAACTCATGCCCGTTGAGTCAGTGATACCATCCAACCATGTCATCCTCAGTTGTCCCCTTCTTCTCTTGCCTTAAATCTTTCCCAGCATCAGGGTCTTTTCCAGTGACTCAGCTTTTTGCATCAGGTGACCAAAGTATTGAAGCTTCAGCAGCATCATCAGTTCTTACAATGATTACTCAGGATTGATTTCCTTTAGGATTGACTCCTTTTGATCTCCTTGCAGTCCAAGCTACTCTCAAAAGTCTTATCCAACACCACTGTTTAAAAGCTTCAGTGCTTCGGTGCTCAGCTTTATTTATGGTCCAACTCTCATATCCATACATGACTACTGGAAAAACCATAGCTTTGACTATTCCAACCTTTGTTGGCAAAGTAATGTCTCTGCTTTTTAATATGCTCTCTAGCTCAGTCATAGCTTTTCTTCCAAGGAGCAAGCATCTTTTAATTTCACAGCTGCAGTCACCGTCTACAGTGATTTTGGAGCCCAAGAAAATACAGTCTGTCATTGCTTCCATTCTTTCCCCATCTATTTGCCATGAAGTGATGGGACATGATGCCATGATCTTAGTTTTCTGAATGTTGAGTTTTAAGCCAGCTTTTCACTCACCTCTTTCACTTTTATCTAGAGGCTCCTGAGTTCCTCTTCACTTTGTGCTCTAAGGGTGGTGTTATCTGCATATCTGAGGTTTTTGATATTTCTCCCAGCAATCTTGATTCCAGCTTGTGCTTCATCCAGCCTGGGATTTCACATGATGTACTCTGCATATAAGTGAAATAAGCAGGGTGACAATATACAGCCTTGATGTACTTCTTTCTCAATTTGGAACCAGTCTGTTGTTTCATGTCCAGTTCTACCTGTTGCCTCTTGACCTGCATACAGATTTCTCAGGAGGCAGGTATGCTGCTGCTGCTGCTAAGTCACTTCAGTCGTGTCCAACTGTGCGACCCCGTAGATAGCAGCCCACCAGGCTCCCCCGTCCCTGGGATTCTCCAGGCAAGAACACTGGAGTGGGTTGCCATTTCCTTCTCCAATGCATGAGAGTGAAAAGTGAAAGTGAAGTCACTGAGTCGTGTCCAACTCTCAGCGATCCCATGGACTGCAGCCTGTCAGGCTCCTCCGTCCATGGGATTTTCCAGGCAAGAGTACTGGAGTGGGGTACCATTGCCTTCTCCGAGGAGGCAGATATAGTGGTATGGTATTCCCATCTCTTGAAGAATTTTCCATAGTTTGTTGTGATCTTCACAGTCAAAGGCTTTAGCATAGTCAACAAAGCAGAAGTAGATGTTTTTCTGGAATTCTCTTGCTTTTTCTGTGATCCAGCGGATGTTGGCATTTTGATCTCTGGTTCCTCTGCCTTTTCTAAATCTAGCTTGAACATCTGGACATTCTCGGTTCATGTACTTTTGAAGTATAGCTTGGAGAATTTTGAGCATTAGTTTGGTAGCATGTGAGATGACTGCAGTTGTGTGATAGTTTGAACATTCTTTGGCATTGCCTTTCTTTGCAATTGGAATGAAAACTGATCTTTTCCAGTCCTGTGGCCACTGCTGAGTTTTCCAAATTTGCTGACATATTGAGTGCAGCACTTTCACAGCATCATCTTTTAGGATTTGAAATAACTCAGCTGGAATTCTATCACCTCCACTAGCTTTGTTTGTAGTGATCCTTCCTAAGGCCCATGTGACTTTGCACTCCAGGATGTCTGATTCTAGATGAATGATCAGACCATTGTGATTATCTAGGTTATTAAGATCTTTTTTGTATAGTTCTTCTGTGTATTCTTGCCACCTCTTCTTAATATCTTCTGCTTCTGTTAGGTCTGTACCGTTTCTGTCCTTTATTGTGCCTGTCTTCGCATGAAATGTTCCCTGGTATCTCTTATTTTCTTGAAGAGATCTCTATTTTTCCCATTGTATTATTTTCCTCTATTTCTTTGCATTGATCACTGAGGAGGGCTTTCTTATCTCTCCCTGATATTCTTTGGAACTCTGCATTCAGATGGGTATATCTTTCCTGTTCTCCTTTCCCTTTCACTTCTCTTCTTTTCTCAGCTATTTGTAAGGCCTCCTCAGACAACCGTTTTACTTTTTTGCATTTCTTTTTCTGGAGGATGGTTTTGATCACTGCCTCCTGTACAGTGTTACAAACCTCCATCCATAGTTTTTCAGGCACTCTGTCTGCCAGATCTAATCCCTTGAATTTATTTGTCACTTCCACTGTATAATCGTAGGGATTTGATTTAGACCAAACCTTAATGGTCTGGTGGTTTTCTCTACTTTCTTCAATTTAAACCTGAATTTGGCAATAAGGAGTTCATGATCTGAGCCACAGTTAGCTCCCAGTCTTTTTTGCTGACTGTATAGAGCTTCTCCATCTTTGGCTGCAAAGAATATAATCAGTCTGATTTTGGTTGACCATCTGGTAATGTCCATGTGTAGTCATCTCTTGTGTTGTTGGAAGAGGTTGTTTGCTATGACCAGCCTTTGCCCTGCTTCATTCTGTACTCCAAGGCCAAATTTGCCTGTTACTCCATGTTGACTTCCTACTTTTGCAGTCCACTCCCCTATAATGAAAAGAATCATTCAACTTCAGCTTCTTCGACATTACTGATTGGGGCATAGACTTGGATTACTGTGATATTGAATAGATTGCCTTAGAAATGAACAGATATCATTGTGTTTTTTTGAGATTGCTTCCAAGTACTGCATTTCAGACTCTTTTCTTGACTATGAGGGCTACTCCATTTCTTCTAAGGGATTCTTGCCCACAGTAGTAGATATAATGGTCATCTGAGTTAAATTCACCCATTCCAGTCCATTTTAGTTCACTAATTCTAAGATGTTGATGTTTACTCTTGTCATCTCCTATTTGACCACTTCCAATTTACCTTGATTCATGGACCTAATATTCTAAGTTCCTGTGCAGTATTGTTCTTTATAGCATTGGACTTTACTTCTGTCACCAGCGACATCCACAGCTGGGCTTTGTATTTGCTTTGNCTAAGATGTTGATGTTTACTCTTGTCATCTCCTATTTGACCACTTCCAATTTACCTTGATTCATGGACCTAATATTCTAAGTTCCTGTGCAGTATTGTTCTTTATAGCATTGGACTTTACTTCTGTCACCAGCGACATCCACAGCTGGGCTTTGTATTTGCTTTGGCTCAGCCTCTTCATTCTTTCTGGAGCTATGTCTCCACTCTTCTCCAGTAGCTCGTTGGGCACCTACCGACTTGGGGAATTCATCTATCGGTGTCATATCTTTTTGCCTTTTCATACTGCTCACTAACTTTGTGGGTGATCATAATGTTTTAATCTTTATAGCTAGCTACAGAATACTATTTAAGATCTCATTGAGGGACTTCCCTGTTGATCCAGTGGCAAAGACTCTACACTCCCAATGCAGGGAGCTGGGATTTGATCCCTGGTCTAGGAACTAGATCCCAGATGCCACAGCTAAGAGTTTGCATGCCACAAGTAAAGACCTGGCACAGCAAAAAAAAAAAAAAANTGGATGGCATCACTGACTCGATGGACTTGAGTCTGAGTGAACTCCGGGAGTTGGTGATGGACAAGGAGGCGTGTCGTGCTGCGATTCATGGGGTCGAAAAGAGTCTGACACGTCTGAGCGACTGAACTGAATGAATTGATATATATGTTCCTATTGCCATTTTCTTAATTGTTTGGAATTGATTTTGCAGATCTTTTTTCTTCTCTTGTATTTCTTGACTATATAAGTCCATTTAACATTTGTTGTAAAGCAGGTTTGGTGGTACTGAATTTTCTTAACTTCTGCTTGTCTGAAAAGCTTATTTTCCCATCATTTTGAATGAGACCCTTGCCAAGTACAGTAATCTTGGTTGTAGATTTTTCTCTTTCAGGACTTTACATACATCCTACCATCCCTTTCTGGCATGGAGCTTCTGCTGAAAGATAGCTATTAAACGTACTGCTTTTCTCTGATATGTTCAGTTCAGTCAACTCAGTCACTCAGTCTTGTCTGACTCTTTACAGCCCCGTGAATTGCAGTATCCCAGGCCTCCCTGTCCATCACCAACTCCCGGAGTTCACTCAGACTCAAGCCCATCGAGTCAGTGATGCNCAACAGAGGATCAGATGGTTGGATGGCATCACTGACACAGTGACATAGTTTTGAGTCAACTCTAGGAGTTGGTGATGGACAGGGAGGCCTGGCGTGCTGTGGTTCATGGGGTCGCAAAGAGTCGGACATGACTGAGCAACTGAACTGAACTATAGATGGTTCTACAAATATGATATTAAATACTTAATATCAGTATGTGTTTCAGTGAACTGATACATATCAATTGTGTGTCGTTTATCGTTCAAATATATTTAAGAAGCCTTTTTGTTGTTGTTGTTACATAAATTAACCCATTTATTATAGGCTGGCAAGATTATCCAATGATGTTGCTTCAGCTGGTCCTTCAATTCCTTCAGTCTCCTGATGGCAGACTTTACTGTGACACCAGAAGTGGTGTGTAGGTCCAGGCCCCACCAGCTATAGTTTTCATGCAGGAACCACAGTTCCAAATGCTCACAGCTCATCTCTTCATCTTGGTGTTGCCACAGAAGGAGCAGGTATACTTGGCATGCTGGCTGATTTCAATTTTCTTCACCATTTTCCTGAGGGAGGCACCTTAACGGGTCCCGTATTTGCCCACAATTTGGACCTTCTTGGTGCGTTTCGCCATGTTAATGCAACCTAGATCTGAGCCCAAGAGCTAAGAGGGCTTACTTCTTAATGGAAGATTATAATGATGATGATCATTATTTGTGAGATATTTCTACCTTTTCCCTATCCTATTGGTGGTGTGCTCAGAATAGGTGGTATGCTCAGACTTCTCCAAAATAATAAAAATGTTCTTGTGGAAAAATAATTCCTCTTCTCACCCACTTCCTCTCTGCCCAGAGATGTCCACATTCTAATCACTGGGAACTGTGAATATGTTATCTTATGCTGCAAAAAGGAATTAAGAGATGGAATTTAGATACTAAACAGCTGTTCTTCAAATAGGAAAATTATCCTTGATGATCTAGTGGCCCTAGTGTAATCACCTGGGTCTTTAAAAGTGGAAAGGGGAGGCAGAAGAAAAAGTCAGAGTGAGGCAACAAGATATGAGAAGGGCTTAACGTCCATGGTTGACTTTGGAGGTAAAGGAAGTGGCCAAAAGCCTATGAAAGTGTGTGGCCTCCAGAAGCCAGGGAAGGCAAGGAGAGAGAGTCTCTCTTAGGGCCTGCAGAAAGGAATACAACCCTGACAACACCCTGATTTTAGCCCAGTGAGACCCACATCAGACTCAGACCTCCAGAACTGTGAAATAAAAAAAAAAATAATAATTAAGCCACTAAGTTTGTGATAATTTGTTACCCCAACAATAGAAAACCAATGTCAATGGTAAAGTAGTGCACAGATATTACCAAAAGGTATAGAAATGGGACACAGGGTTTGGGAAGCACTATATGGTGTAAGAATGCTGAGAGATACACGTGTGTCTAGAGTTGTATGTAATTACCTGTGGAAAGCAAGGTTGCCTTGGAGGTGGACAGAATTAGGAGCGGCATTCTTTAACTGAAACTGTCTAGTAATCCAACAGCTGANGGGACACAGGGTTTGGGAAGCACTATATGGTGTAAGAATGCTGAGAGATACACGTGGTCTAGAGTTGTATGTAATTACCTGTGGAAAGCAAGGTTGCCTTGGAGGTGGACAGAATTAGGAGCGGCATTCTTTAACTGAAACTGTCTAGTAATCCAACAGCTGAGTTGCCTCAGTCGTGTCCGACTCTGTGTGACCCCATAGACGGCAGCCCACCAGGCTCCCCCATCCCTGGATTCTCCAGGCAAGAACACTGGAGTGGGTTGCCATTTCCTTCTCCAATGCCTGAGAGTGAAAAGTGAAAGTGAAGTCACTCAGTCACGTCAGACTCTTTGTCACCCCATGGACTGCAGCCTGTCAGGCTCCTCCGTCCATGGGATTTTCCAGGCAAGAGTGCTGGAGTGGAGTGCCATTGCCATTATAGCAAATTGAAGTTAACTAGAATCTGAGGCACCTTCTTTCTCTGGCCCTGGGCTACATTAAGAGAACACCCACCCTAATAATTCCAAAGTCTGTGTTACATTCAAAATTGCAGTTGGTTATCTACTAATATAAATTCAAGCATGCAGTACAAATGTTCCTTCAATAGCAAAAGGCAACATGAAGATAGCAATAAAAAATAAGCAATACAAGTTGTTAGTTGATGTTCAGGAAAAAAGGCACTAGAGTACTGGCAAATCTGCTTAAGAATTCTAGCAAAAATCCAGTAAGCCAAGATCCATGTAGCATCTAAATTTTAGGGACGCTACCTCATTGTCTATTTTTTGACTAGCAATAAAACCTGAGAAGCCAAACCATTCTCTTCTTTATAAAAGTCCACGTACTAAGGGGAGGAACTGCATAGACCTGCCATTTTGCCTACAGAAGTTACCTGATCTAAGCATATGGTTTTGTGTATAGCAGTCATCTGTGCTATTACAAAATACTGAGAGGAGAAGGAAGTGACACTCAGGCGGAAAACCTTGATTCTTGAAAAAGAACAGAAAAGGTGAGACTAATTTACTAATATTGTTGTTCTTTGGGGGAAAAACGACCGCACAATTGCACTCATCTCACATGCTAGTAAAGTAATGCTCAAAATTCTCCAAGCCAGGCTTCAGCAGTACGTGAACCATGAACTTCCTGATGTTCAAGCTGGTTTTAGAAAAGGCAGAGGAACCAGAGATCAAATTGCCAACATCAGCTGGATCATC
>SJYA01001562.1:581237-595552 GCA_006410615.1 Neotragus moschatus | reverse complement strand
GACTCTGATGCTGGGGGGGATTGGGGGCAGGAGGAGAAGGGTCGACAGAGGATGAGATGGCTGGATGGCATCACTGAGTCGATGGGTGTGAGCCTGAGTGAACTCCGGGAGTTGGTGATGGACAGGGAGGCCTGGCGTGCTATCATTCATGGGGTCTCAAAGAGTCGGACATGACTAAGCGACTGAACTGAACTGAATCTGATTTTGGTGTTGACCATCTGGTGATATCCATGTATAGAGTCACCTCTTGTGTTGTTGGAAGAGGGTATGTACTATGACCAGTGTGTTCTCCTGGCAAAATTGTGTTAGCCTTTTTCCTGCTCTGTTTTGTACTCCAAGGCCAAACTTGCCTGTTACTCCAGGTAACTTGATTTCCTACTTTTGCATTCCAATCCCCCCTTGATGAAAAGGACAGCTTCTTTGGTGTTAGCTCTAGAAGGTCTTGTAGGTCTTCACAGAACTCATCAATTTAAGCTTTCTTTGGCCTTAATGCTTGGGGCATAGACTTGTGTTAGAGTCATCTTGAATGGTAATCAGCCAACATCATTCTGTCCTTTTTGAGACTGCACTCAAAGTACTACATNTTAGCTCTAGAAGGTCTTGTAGGTCTTCACAGAACTCATCAATTTAAGCTTTCTTTGGCCTTAATGCTTGGGGCATAGACTTGTGTTAGAGTCATCTTGAATGGTAATCAGCCAACATCATTCTGTCCTTTTTGAGACTGCACTCAAAGTACTACATTTCAGACTCTTCTGTTTTTGATGAGGCTACTACATTTCTTCTAAGGGATTTTTTCCCACAGTAGTAGATATAACGGTCATCTGAATTAAATTTGCCATTTCCATTCATTTTAGTTCACTGATTCCTAAAATGTCAGTGTTCACTCTTGCCATCTCCTGTTTGACCACTTCCAATTTACCCCGATTCATGGACCTGACATTCCAGATTCCTATGCAATATTGTTCTTTACAATCACTCAGTGAATCGGCATATAAATTAATCCTTTCCTTCTCCTTTTCTGCTGGAATTTGTCCAAAGAAGAAACCTGCTGGTCTGCCTGACTGGTGACTTCCTAACATTTTATCAGTCCAGGATCTCTAATGTTTGTGCTGCCAATAAAGTGCGTTTTATGCCTTTCCTTAACTCATAGGTGATACACACAAAAACTGATCAGTGATTGCTTTGCAAAGTTCCCAAAGTTGGGGACCATATTTCAGTCCACCTCATCCTGAGCAGCCTCAGACTGAATGTTTCCATTGCTAGCACCTTTTTCTTCACAGAACTTACATTCCCGCTGTAACCTTGTGCCTATCAGGAGGCTAGTACCCAGCACCGGGTGTGATTCTGTGCCCTGCAATGCACCACAGAACCAAGCTGAGCAGAAGGGCTGGAACCTGAATTTAAATCTCATGTCCATAAGTTGGGAGCATCCCTGGTGGCTCAGTGGTAAAGAATCCACCTATCAGTGCAGGAGATGGCTTTGATCCCTGGATTGGGAAGACCCCCTGGAGAAGGAAACGGCAACCCACTCCAGTACTTTTGCCTGGAGAATCCCATAGACAGAGGAGCCTGGCAGGCTACACTCCATGGGGTTGCAAGGAATAGGACACAACTGAGCGACTACACAACAACAACAATCCATTAGTTGATGAGATCAAGATGAACTTAAATGAGCCCATTCCCTACAAGAATGTCAGTGAAGTCATGGGGAGTCAGGGTGTATAAACCTTTTAATTAATCTGATTTTTATTTTCTACAGATAGGAATTAAGCTCAGGTTAATTCTCATTTCTCGGGAAACAAATTGTAATTTAAGTCAGCACCAAGGATGCCCTCCAGTCATGGTATTATAGTTCCTTGTGCTAGGGATCACAGATCCAGCCAGAGCAGCTAAGCCTGCTCTCAGATGTTGGAGGCAGGTGGCAGGAAGCCTTCAGAGACTTACTCTCCTTAACTGACGTGTCAAGTGCCAGAAACTAGTTTCCGAAAGAGATGAACTGTTCTCCACAGGTATTCTTCTTTCACTCCCCTCCCCTGCGCCTCGTTGTCTACCTGACGCAGCAGCACAGAAGCTTTGGTGCAGATCTAGTCCTGAGTAGTGGCAAGTGGCCTCAGAATGGCAGTGTGAAATGTAATAAAAAAAAATCAGCTCCATCTGGGGGAGGGAGCCACTTCATGACAGTTGAGAGAGTAAATAGTCACAGGACTTTGATTTCACTAGGTATGGACTGGGATATGAAATGAAATAAATGGCCAGCTAGGTGCTAAAAGTTTAAACAGCCCACAGCTGCTTCATCACCTACAGACAGTTCAAAACCGAACCCTTTAGCTTTTTTCCAGGTTCTCATTTCTCATGAACAGAGGAGAGAAATGGTCCTTGGGATTTGAGAGTGGAGCCAGACGCATTGGATGTTAAGAGGTAGAAATGCTCCTTTTCTACCCAATACAATTTTCAGCAAGAGGCCCCCCCCNACAGGACTTTGATTTCACTAGGTATGGACTGGGATATGAAATGAAATAAATGGCCAGCTAGGTGCTAAAAATTTAAACAACCCACAGGTTATTTCAAGACTGTCTCATCAGTTACAAGCAGTTCAAAATTGAAACCTCCAGCTTTTTTCCAAATTCTCATTTCTTATGAACAGAGGAGAGAAATGGTCCTTGGGATTTGGGAGTGGAGCCAGACGCACTGGACGTTAAGAGGTAGGAATGCTCCTTTTCTACCCAATACAATTTTCAGCAAGAGACTCCTCCCACCCCTCCACATACACACACACAAGAGTACAGTGTCACAAGACCATGAGACATGTCAGTAAAATGAAATCCATTCCCTCCTTGAGGTCTGTGATCTGACATAGATCTGACATAATCCTTAGAGATCTAATCTAGTAATTTAATGTTCAGGAAGATAATGAAATGGAGCCCCAGGAGGATAAGGCTAATCCTAGGATCACAGACTGGACTCCCTGCACACCTGGTGCTTACAGACGTCACTTACCCACAGATCCACTCTCCCTCACTCAGGCTTTGTACTCAGGGGACAAACATACTACCTAACATTAATGAGTCCCCGGCTTGTCTGTTTTTGTTGAGTCATAGATAATATTGTACATATGGCCACTCCTCTTCTCCTTGTTCACACACATCCATCTATTCACTTGATAAGCATTCTAAGCACATATTCATCTCGCATTGTTACAAATGTCAAAAACACTGTACCAGCTCTCAGAGGCTTATTTCCTCATCTACATTCATAAATAGACACATGGAGAGTTTATCACCCTTAGGAAAAACTAATGGTTCCCATTTACACTTTAAACTGAAAGTAAACAGAAGGACTGTCTTTAACTGGAAGGGTAACTGGATTTCAGTCCAGAATCTTCCACTAACCAGCTGTGTGACATTGGGCATGTCGCCTTTCTTCTCTGGCCTCATCTATCCTTTTTGTAAAATGACATCTTAGTCGAAGATGGTTGGTCTTAAGCTTGTCAGCTTCACATTCTCTAACTCTCTGCGAGCCTGCTTGCTCAGTCGCTTCAGTCGTGTCCGATTCTTTGCAACCACATGGACTGTTTCCTGCCAGACTCCTCTGTACCTGGAATTTTCCTAGCAAGAATACTGGAGTGGGTTGCCATGCCCTCCTTCAGGGGCTCTTCCTGACCCAGGAATTGATTCACGTCTCCTGTCTCCTGCATTGTAGGTAGATTATTTTTACCACTGAGCCACCAGGGAAGCTCTCTGACATTTTAGTAAATGTAGGCCCTGTATCAGTTGTCAGAAAAGCTAAAGTTATTAGCTGTGCAAATTGATGAAGAGCCTGATTTTTTTTTTTTCCTTCTAGTATATGATAGGAGATAATATATTCTGGAGCTGCATCAGAAACAGTGGCTAAAGACTATGGGATGGTATTGTTTGGCTATCTGTAAAGGCCTCTCTGGCCTTCACATTCTAGAACTTCAGAGAAAGTTCATGGTAAAAAGCAATTAACAGCAGAGCAAAGGAAAAAGGGGAAAAGTGTGACAACTGTGGTAGCTTCTTGCTCTTCTTTGATGGGGAAGGACGAGGGAGGCAGCGGAAAGGGAGTGAAAGCTGCCCTTGGAGCCTTCTCAGAGTTGTAAAATCCAAAGGATTGGTTAGGAGTAAACACCTGTACAAAGATTTTGTCAATATTTTTTTCTGTATGTTTGGAAGTGTCACACTCCAATATAATTATTCTGCTCACTCAGGCCTCCTCCCATTAAGAAATAAAAATAAGCCTTAATGAACCTCACTGCTGAAACTTTGCTGGTGAAGTGCTGCAATTTCTCCAAGTTGAGCGTCTTTTCTCAGTGTTTAATGACACAGTTCAGTTCAGTCACTCAGTCGTGTCCAACTCTTTGCAACCCCATGGTCTGCAGCACACCAGGCCTCCCTGTCCATCACCAACTCCTGGAGTTTACCCAAATTCATGTCCATTGAGTGGGTGATGCCATCCAACTATCTCATCCTCTGTTGTCCCCTTCTGCTCCTGCCCTCAATCTTTCCCAGCATCAGGGTCTTTTCAAATGAGTCAGCTCTTTGCATCAGGTGGCCAAAGGCTTGGAGTTTCAGCTTCATTAAGGCTTATTTGACGTTATTTTTATTATTTTTTTTTTATGGGAGGAGGCCTGAGTGCCAAGGAAAAAGATGAGAAGGGATAGGAGAAAGGTGAGCACAAAGTGTGAAGGCAAAAGGATATAGGTGAAGAGAGAGAGTAAAGCCCAGTTCAAAAAGAGGTGGTGGGCAGCTCCTAGAAGCACGGGATGTGGAAGTTGTTGTCCTCTATAGTTTCTTTGATCTCTTCTTTGTGGAGTCCAGAATTTATGTGGCTCTCTTGGGTTGCAGGCATCAGCTCTGCACAAGGAAGATGTAGTAGCTAAAGTAGCCAAGGCAGTTTCACCCAGTCTGGTATCTCCTGGTCTCACAGTATGTAAAGGGAGACTGCAGAGAGAACAAACCAGAACTGAAGGCTAGGGGCCCTGTAGAGAGTGCACCCTGCACCAGAGCTGGGCTTTACTTAAGAGTGTGTGTGTGGTGCTAAATCTCTTTAGTCACATCTGATTCTGTGACTCTATGGACTGTAGGTCAGGCGCTCCTGTTCATGGCATTTTCTAGTCAAGAATACTGCAGTGGGTTGCCATGCTCTCTTCCAGTGGATCTTCCTGACCTAGGGATCAAACCCGAGTCTCTGCTTCCTGCATTGGTAGGTGACTTCTTTGCCACTAGCGCCATCTAGGAAGCACCCTTAATTAAGTGTTGNGCTCCTGTTCATGGCATTTTCTAGTCAAGAATACTGCAGTGGGTTGCCATGCTCTCTTCCAGTGGATCTTCCTGACCTAGGGATCAAACCCGAGTCTCTGCTTCCTGCATTGGTAGGTGACTTCTTTGCCACTAGCGCCATCTAGGAAGCACCCTTAATTAAGTGTTGTGTGGTCTTAGCATACCCTCCACTGGTAATAGGCAGTGACTCCAAGGCTTTCCCACACCAGGATGATTTCTGTTGGAAAGACCACAGACCAGTTATGCCTCTCAGCACTTTTTTTGGTCCTCAAAGTCTCGTCTCCACTCTCCCAATCTAGAGGAAATAAAAAACCCCATTTCAGAAAACTTTTGTCCATTTGCCTTCTATCATTTGGTGATGCTTCCAGCCAGTTAAATACTACTTAAGGGGCAAAAGGCAGAAAACAAACTAGAGAAATTTTTAAAAAAGAGAATTACTGGAAGCAGTAATTTAGGACAGAATATCTGTCATCTGTAAAGAATATTTTTTAATCTAGTCAATAGTAGTAGCCACTCTTTTTATCACCTATGTTTCCTTGCCTGAGTTCCATACATATTTCACTTAGGTTAACTGATATAAACAACAAAACTTCAATTCACAGACAAAGCAATGGAGTCTCAAGGGGGTTATACAATTTGTATAAGATTACATAGTTTGTAATCTGACAAACTGACAGAGCCAAGATTCCAATTTAGGGCTATCAGTTTGCATTCTTTCCCACTGAACTTTGCTGTCTACAGAGGAGACAAGATTATTTAGACATAATCTTTTCATTAAAAAAATTTCCTTCTAAACTTTTATTTCAACAATCAATTTTAATATAAAATACATATTACACAAAACAAGATTTCAGGAAAAAACAACAAAGAAACACAAGCTTAATTGCTATTAACAAACTACTGAGCAATGCTATTAAAATACTATGTATGCTGTGACTTTTAAAATTTTTAATTGAAGGATAATTACAGTTTTGTGTTGATTTCTGCCATCTATCAACATGGATCAGCCATAGGTATACATATGTCCCCTCCGTCTGGAGTCTCTCTCCCACCTCTAACCCTATCCCGCCCCTCTAGGTTGTCAGAGAGCTCTGGTTTGATTTACCTGAGTCATACAGCAAATCCCCACTGCCTCTCTATTTTACATATGTTAGTGTGTATGTTTCCATGCTACTCTCTCCATTCGTCCACCCCGCATTTCCATAAGCCTGTTCTGTATGTATGTTTCTCCACTGCTGCCCTGAAAACAAGTTGATCAGTATCATCTTTTCAGATCCCACATACATGTGTTAATATATGATATTTGTTTTTCTGACTTACTTCACTCTGTATAATAGGTGCTAATTTCATTCACCTCATTAGCACTAACTCAAATGCATTTCTTTTTATGGCTGAGTAATATTCCATTGTATATATGTANTGCTTACAGACGTCACTTACCCACAGATCCACTCTCCCTCACTCAGGCTTTGTACTCAGGGGACAAACATTAATGTGTCCCTAGTTTTTCTGTTTGTGTTAAGTCATAGATAATATTGTACATATGGCCACTCCCCTTCTTGTTCACACACATCCATCTGTTCATTCAATAAGCATTCTTAGTAGGTATTCACCTCGCATTGTTAAAATGCCAAAAACACTGTTTTTAACATTTGTTACCAATGGGAACTCTCAGAGGCTTGTTTCCTCACCTACACTCAGACATGCAGAGTTTATCACCCTTGGGGAAAAATAATGGTTCCCACTCACCCTTAAAACTGAAAGTAAACAGGACTGTCTTTAGCTGGTGATCAGAGTAACTGGATTTCAGTCCAGAATCTTCCACTAACTAGCTGTGTGACCTTGGGCATGTTGCCTTTCTTCTCTGGCCTCATCTATCCTTTTCATAAAAGGAGGATCTCAGTCAAACATGGGTGATCTTAAGCTTTTTTCTCAGTTTTACATTCTCTAACTCTGTGTGGCCTCGTGTGTAGTCGCTTCAGTCGTGTCTGATTCTTTAGGACTCACCAGGCTCCTCTGTCCGTGGGATTCTCCAGGCAAGAATACTGGAGTGGGTTGCCATGCCCTCCTCNCAGAGGAGGAGATGGTTGGACAGCATCACTGACTCAATGGACATGACTTTGAGCAAGCTCCAGGAGATGGTGAAGGACAGGGAAGACTGGCGTGCTGCAGTTCATGGGGTTGCAAAATCAGGACATGACTGAGCAAGTGAACGACAACTGCAAATTACTCCAGAGGTTAGAGTACTGGCTTCAAAGTAGGTTTTTAAAACCCAATTTTATTGAGTTGATTTTATGTGCCAGGAAGTGTTCTAAGAAGAGACCCAGAACACGGGAGATAAATACAGATTCCACATCCTTTGACAACTAGTACAAACATGACTGGGCTTCTCTGGTGGCTCAAACAGTAAAGAATCCTCCTGCAACTGTAGGAAACCTGGGTTCATTCCTGGATTGGGAAGATCCCCTGAAGGAGGGCATGGCAACCCACTCTAGTATTCTTGCATGCAGAATCCCCATGGACAGAAGAACCTGTCTAGCTACAGTCCACGGCGTCCAAAGAGTCGGACACGACTGAGCCTGAGCGACAAAGCACGCACACGCAGCCAGTCTCAAGTCCCAAGGGGCCACCAGCTTGCCGGAACTAAATGGCTCGCACTCGAATTTCCTGGGGGAAGCTTGAGTGTGTTACTACGGATCTACTGCTTTTGACTGCCGGAGGTCGATCTTAGAAAGAACCGGCACAGGGAGGCAAAGGAAAAGAGGTGAGTTAAGGACGTCTTCGTAGCGGAGCTACTGAGATTCGGAAGGCCACGCTGGGCTTGTTTGGCGTCTAAACGACTCGGACAGTACAGTCATGTTCGCCTACGCGGTGAGGCGTGCCCTGCGCAAGAATAAGACCCTTCGCTACGGAGTTCCCATGTTGGTGAGCGCAGCGGAGGGTAAAGTGTATGTTGGAGGCGGGTGGGGAGGAGGGATTCCGAAAGGGTGGAACCTCAAGATTGCGGTGAACCTGTGGTGTGTGAGGCGAGGAGCCTCAACCTGTTCTAGACTGTGGCTGGCGTTTAGGCAGTGCTAGTTTCCTAGTCACTCCCCGCGCTGGTAGTTCGATCTCAGGTCCTTGTCTGACCTTTGGTAGTTAACCAGGATGTGCTTCTGAACCAGATTTTAACCCGAACCAGGCTTTAGCTAGAGCCTGGATGATTACTAAACTCTCATTCCCTCTTCAACCTCCCGTCTGCCACGCTACAGCTTGAATATAACTCTGATCATTGAAACAAGTTATATTCACTTAATTTAACTACAGTTTTGGGCATCTTAAGGTTTCAGTTTACTAGTTTGTGAATTGGCTTAATTCTTCCAGGGTTGTTATGAGTTAAAAAAAAAAACCCTTGTGAGTTAAATGTAGCACAGTGTAGCAGCCCTACAAAGATAGTCACTGCATATGGTTGATATTTTTAAAGCGAGTAGTTTTGGCTTTGTTTGTATCCACTCCTACGTGGAGTTCTCAGAAGTTCCTGTTCGTCTTGAAGATTCAAGTTAATGCTTAATACTTTACACGGACTGGAGCTGGAATCCAGTGAAACCACACTTTCTTTTCTGTTTGACCTTGGTAAGGTATTTTGTTTCAACAAGCCTTGATGTCATATTAAATGAAATAATTTAAATAAAGCAGGTGGACGTTTTTAAATAGTTTGTTACTTTTATGAGAATTTGGTACAGGAAAAGTTAGCAGATTTTGCATTTAACCAGGACTAAAGGAAAGTAGCGATCTTAGAAAAGTAATGTGTTTTTTTAGTTCATCTTTGATGAATGTGGATTTCTTTTTAATCTTTAAAAACTCCTTTTTATCTTTTTAAAAGTTTAAGCAAAATCATTTATGAGACAAGGCAGAATTATATTTGCGTAGCCAAAGGGACTGTGTAAAAACTATCCTCCCTGTGGATTCCCCTTCCACAAAATAGAGGTCCATTCAGAAACGTGATTGTGAATGCAAGATAAGGTCACCTGCGTGTCCCACTGGAAGATAGTTTTGTTTGTTATCTTTCAAAATCGTCAAAGCTAAGCTCTTAAAACCACTAGTATTAANAAAGGGACTGTGTAAAAACTATCCTCCCTGTGGATTCCCCTTCCACAAAATAGAGGTCCATTCAGAAACGTGATTGTGAATGCAAGATAAGGTCACCTGCGTGTCCCACTGGAAGATAGTTTTGTTTGTTATCTTTCAAAATCGTCAAAGCTAAGCTCTTAAAACCACTAGTATTAAAGTACCTTCTAGGGAGTCCCTCATTTGTTTTATTTCTTAGACAAGTCTACCACAGTAGACTTCTTCCTAAGTGTATTTCTCTATACTGGTTTCTGTCTATACTGAATCTGTACTACACTGGACCTAGGTCTATACTGTTTCAAAATGTGGGTCCTCCGTTGACTATATGGACCTTTGTCCACAAAGTGATCTCTCTGCTTTTTAGTACACTGTCTAGATTTGTCATAGCTTTTCTACCAAGGAGCAAGCATTTTTTAATTTTAGGGCTGCAGTTACCATCTACAGTGATTTTTAGAGCCCAAGAAAGTCTGTCACTGTTTCCATTGTTTCCCCATCTATTTGCCATGAAAGGATGGGACCAGATGCCATGATCTTCGTTTTTCGAACATTGTGTTTTGAGCCAGTTTATTCACTCTCCGTTTTCACCTTCATCAAGAGCCTCTTTAGTTCTTTTCGCTTTCTGCTATAAGGGTGGTGTCAACTGCATATCTGAGGTTTTGATATTGGAATAACCTTGATGGAAAAGTCTCATTGGAATATCTTGATTCCAGCTTGTGCTTCTTCCAGCCCGGCATTTTGCATGATGTACTCTGCACATAAGTTGAATAAGCAGGTTGACAATATACAGTCTTGACATACTCATTTCCCAATTTGGAACCAGTCTGTTGTTCCATGTCCAGTTCTAACTGTTGCTTCTTGATCTGCATACAGATTTCTCAGGGCAGGTAAGGTGGTCTGGTATTCCCATCTCTTGAAGAATTTTCCACAGTTTGTTGTGATCCACACAAAGGGTCCTAGACAAGTAACTAATTCTGTAGGGGAAAATGTTGAACTCAGTTCTCTAAAACCCAACAGTACTAGAAAGAGCTCAAATGATGCATGGTCTTCATCATATATCAGTTGTATATTCCATATTTACTATATTACTATGCCATAATTATTATAGCATACTACTATACTTAAAGTTGAAATTATTTTCTCTCCTTGTTGTCATTGTTCATTTGCTCAGTCGTGTCTGACTCTTTATGACCCCATGGACTGCAGCATGCCAGGCTTCCCTGTCCTTCTCCATCTCTTGGAGCTTGCTCAAATTCATGTCCATTGAGTCACTGATGCCATGCAACTATCTTATCTTCTGTTGCTCCCTTTTTCTGCTTTCAGTCTTTCCCAGCAGCAGGGTCTTTTCCAATGAGTCGGCTCTTCACATTGGATGGCCACAGTATTGGAAATTCAGCTTTAGCATCAGTCCTTCCAATGAATATTTCAGGGTTGATTTCTTTTAGGATTGACTGGTTTGGTCTCCTTGCTGTCCAAGGGACTCTCAGGAGTCTTCTCCAGCACCACAGTTTGAAAGCATTAATTCTTTAATGCTCAGCCTTCTTTATGGTCCAGCTCTCACATCCACACATGACTGCTGGAAAAACCATAGCTTTGACTAGGTGGACCTTTGTTGGCAAAGTGATTTCTTTGCTTCTTAATATGTTGTCTAGGTTTGTCATTGCTTTTCTCCCGAGGAGCAAGCATCTTTTAATTTCATGACTGCAGTCACTGTCCACAGTGATTTTGGAGCCCAAGAAAATAAAGTCTTTCACTGTTTCCATTTTCTCCCCATCTATTTGCCATGCAGTGGTGGGACCGGATGCCGTTATCTTAGTTTTTTGAATGTTGAATTTTAACCCAGCTGTTTTACTTTCTCTTTTTTTTAATCTCTTACATAAATGTTAGTCCTTGCTTCATAAGAATATTTATTCAACAACAAACAGAAGAGGACTTAGAGTATCCGGTATAAGCTAACTGTACTCTCCTTCCCTTCATTCCCAAACCACTTGGAAAAGAGAATGTATTTGTTGTTTCAATTTATGCACTGCCCATTTAGTCCCCAGAATTTACCTTTCTAATCTGACCAGTCATTACTGGTTTCTGCATACTAAAATTCAGACCATTTAATGTCTGAAGATGATTTTAGTATATTCATTGTTTGGAAACTATCATCACAATCTAATTTTAAAACATTTTCATCACCCTAAAGGAATCACCAAACTCACTTGTAGCCACTTTCTATTCTCCTCTACTCTTCCATCTTAGGTAACCACTAATCATATAGATGTAATAGAATAATACAATTTGTGGTCTTATGTAAGTGACTTTGTTCACTTAGCATAATGTTTTCAAGGTTCATTCATCTAACAGGTATCAAAGTGTCATACCCTTTTAGTGACTAGACAGTATTCCATCAGTTGGAATATTTATTATCCATTGATAAGCATTAGTTTTTTGTTTGATTTTTTTTTCATTTCTTGGCTATTATGAATAATGATGCCATGAACATTAATGTACAGATTTTTGTATGGATATGTTTTCATTTCTCTTGGATAAAAGCCTACTAGTAGAATTGCTGCATCAATTGCTCCATGTTTAACGTTTTGAGGAACTGTCAAACTGTTTCTCAAAAAGTACATCATTTTACATTCCCCCCAGCAACATATGAGGCTTCTGATTTTTCCACGTTCTTATCAACAGTTGTCAGTGTCCACTTTTTAAAAATAATTAAACCCTTACAAGGAGATGTGAAATGGTTTTGATTTGCATTTCTTTCCTGGTAGCTCAGCTGGTAAAGAATCTGCCTGCAATGCAGGAGACCCTGGTTCAATTCCTGGATTGGGAAGATCCCCTGAAGAAGGGATAGCCTACCCTCTCCAATAGTCTTGGGCTTCCCTGGTGGCTCAGACAGTAGAAAATCTACCAGCAATGTGGGAGACCTGGGTTCGATCCCTGGTTTGGGAAGATCCCCTGGAGGAGGGCATGGCAACCCACTGCAGTATTCTTGCCTGGAGAATCCTCATGGACAGAGGAGCCTGGCAGGCTATAGTCCATGGGGTTGCAAAGAGTCAGACACAACTGAGCAACTAAGCACAGCACAATGACTAATGATACAGGACATCCTTTCTTAACGATTGATTATTGGTTATCTGTATATCTTCTTTGAGGAACTATCTATTCAAGTTTTTTGCCCATTTTTAAGAGAATGTGTTTTTCTTTATATTGGGCAGAGGTTTCCTTAAACACCTGGATTCAGTCTTTGTCAAGGGGCTCTGTGTGCTAGGGCATTCCTTCAATACTCAGGCAGTTACACCTCTGCCTTAGAGTTTTACTTATTTGCTCAGAGCCTCAAAGTTAGCCATTGTTGAATGTGTAGGATCTTCTCAGAAATCTCCTGAACTTACACACAGCTATTGGCATGTGGACCATTCTCTTCATATGTATATGTAACCAAAAGTAGGATCTAGCTGCTTGCAGCTCAAAAGCCAATAAAAAAGTAAAGTTAGTGGAAAGGAAAGGTTGCTTTATTTTGGATGCCAGCAACATTGGTGAACTATTTCTCAAGTCCTAAAAGATGATGCTGTGAAAGTGTTGCACTCAGTACGCCAGCAAATATGGAAAACTCAGCAGTGGCCACAGGACTGGGAAAGGTCAGTTTTCATTCCAGTCCCAAAGAAAGGCAATGCCAAAGAATGTTCAAACTGTCGCACCATTGCACTCTTCTCACAGGCTAGCTAAGTAATGCTCAAAATTCTCTAAGTGAGGCTTCAGCAGTACATAAACCGAGAACTAATAGGTGTTCAAGCTGGATTTAGAAAAGGCAGAGGAAGCAGAGATCAAATTGCCAACATTTGTAGGATTATTGAAAAAGCAGAAGAGTTCCAGGAAAGCATTTACTTCTGCTTTATTGACCACACTAAAGTCTTTAACTGTGTGGATCACAACAAACTGTGGAAAATTCTTCAAGAGGTAGGAATACCAGATCACCTTACCTGCCCCCTGAGAAATCTGTATGGAGGTCAAGAAGGAACAATCAGAACCAGACATGGAACAGCAGATTGGTTCCAAATTGGGAAAGGAGTGCATCGATGCTGTAAATTGTCACCCTGCTTATTTAACTTATATGCAGAGTACGTTATGCGAAATACTGGGTTGGATGAAGCACAGGCTGGAATCAAGATTGCCATTTAGTTGGTGTGCTTTTACTTTCTCATATACTAAGTGTATAGTCTTTCCTTAGTTCATAGGTCTTTTATAAGGATTAACTGATACAGTGATTGTGATCTGATATTTAAATCATAGGATCAAGTACAGGTATAAATTAGTGATTTTGGTATTTGCTAATATGCTAAAATGTTTCCCAGTGGTAGTTTATACTACATTTGCTCTGAAAAAAATGAATGGTAACTCACCAGGAAGAATAATCTATAGGATTTTGTATCGTCTGCCACCCTTGGCATTTAGATAAGTAATATATAGATATGCTGAATTCTGCTCTTCTATTTTAATTATTTCTCTGTTTTGTTTCAGTTGCTGATTGTTGGAGGTTCTTTTGGTCTTCGTGAGTTTTCTCAAATTCGTTATGATGCTGTGAAGATTAAAGTAAGAACTCTCATTGGAGTTTGACATGTATATTTGTATATTTTGGTTTATGAGACATGGATACTTAAAATACTAAGCTGTCTGAATTTTATCTCGCTTTTTTATTAAAAAAGTATTTATTTATTTGGCTGCACTGAGTCTTAGTTGCACTACGTGGGATCTGTTTCCCTGAGCAGGGATTTAACCCAGGGCCCCTGCATTGGGAGTATGGAGTCTTAGCCACTGGACCACCAGAGATGTCCTTATCTTGCTTTTTAAGTCTGATGAGTGATCTTTGGTCTCTTTTATAAAACATTTCTTTATATATATATATAAATATATATATATATA